>VXBR01007193.1:1377492-1411585 GCA_013400215.1 Cisticola juncidis
TTTTTTTTGCAGTGGGGATTTTTTAAAGGTATTTTTTTGGATGCGTGCCTTCCAGAGATAGCAAAAAACTCAAATAATGCCAACACTTCAATGAAAACCTTCTGTTATAACAAACTCCTGCACATTTTCACATTGTTTTCTTCTAATTGAATGCTTCCTTCCAGCTAATTTCATTTTCATTCTGGCTTGACAAAATTATAACCAAAATTAGATTTCCTAGTGAAGAATGGCAGGATGTTTTTAACCTTGAAACCCACGACATATTTTTACTAGGATGTTCTGCTTTATCACAAGCCCACACATGATAAGCTTTACACAAGATCTAGAAATATATCTGATACTACCATACTTAACATTGACAAAACTCTCTTCAGGAGTAGAGCAATCTGCACCTTTCTGAAAGGTTCCACCTGACCTGGTCACTTATAGAAACATAAAATCAGTGTGAGAGAAAGGGGGGTGGGGGAAAGACACAACAAAAAAACTCTACAAAGTGTTGTCTTATCACAGCTAATTAATTCTGACCTGTAGAATTGGTGACAAATATTTTCAGGATCTTTCATTTTCAAAAACCTGCATGCTTTTATTGCCATTTTTTTCCAGATAAACTTTTTTATTAATTCAGTTGACAAAAGTTCATCCAAGCATGAATTGTTAAGCTTTACATAATCCACAATGATGAGCAAGTGTGTGACAAAACTTAAAGCTTATTCAGCTTCTGAACTACTAAGCAAATACACATTGCAGAATGAGATGAATTTTGAGCTCCAGCATTTGCTGACAAAAGTTTAGCAAAATATTCTCTTTCCATTGGTGAAATGCCCATCTCTTTAAGAACATCACTTTAAAAAATCCTGTTAAAAATAGTGATGCTATTGGCTTGTTCTAAAAAAATAAGTTCAAAAACTATAATTGGCATTTTTATAGGTAATAATAAAATACTGATACTTTCTAATTCTGCTCTGCAATAATTATTGACCCTTTTTTTTTTCTTTGTTAAAGTTACCTTTCTAATTTACATTTAATTTAAAGGATTTTTTCATTTTTGTTTTCAAGTTAGAAGCTTCCCAGTAGTATTTGGAGATACCACTGTAAGAAACCAATGTGAAGAAGTTTAACACATTTAACTGATAAATCTTGAGTTGACAAAGAACCACAATGCAGGCTAAACTATTTTCTAATACGTATTGAAATGTATGTTCTATATGTATGATAGTGTATAAATTTTACTTAAAAGATGTAGTGTTTTTTACATAGGACTGTTGATCAAACTCTTTCCTTTAGAAAAACCCTGTTCTGTCCTTACAATATGACAAATATATCTTTGTCTTTTGCCTCATATTTTGCTCCAGAATCCATAGCAACCATGTATTTTTTAACTTTTTTAAACACCTATATTCTTATTTTAATACCCACATTCACAGGCAAAAGCAAACACATTCACCACTTCAGGTAAGAGAGGTTTTTTTTCTGAAATACTTGAAGAGAATCATAGAATATCCTGAGTCAAAGGGGATGCACAAAGATCATCAACTCCTGGCCCTGAACAGGACAGCCCCAAGAATCCGACCATATGCCTGACTTATCTAAATGCTTCTTGCATTCTGACAGCCTTGATGCTATGACCACTTTTCTGGGGAGCCTGTAATTTGACAGGAAAAAAATACTAAAACACTAATACAACTCCATTCCCAGGATTCATGAAGAAATAGTAATAAAAAACACAGGGAAACTTAGGTGGGAACAGAAAGTTCTTATTATTTCCACAGATGGAAACTCTAGAGCCTAGCAGTGCAACCTATGACAATGTTTAACCAAATTCATGGTGAAAACCACCTTACACTTAATTAGAATGTTCTGTGTTCCAGCTTCCATCTGTTCACCTATCATTGTGCCCCAATGCACCTCTGAGAACACTCTTGCACAGACTTCTGTATGTCCTTCCTTTACCTGGTTGCAATCAGAAGACTGACTCCACCAGACCCTTCTGTTGTTATAGTTAAAACCCCTTGTTTCCTCTTTTCGCAGCCCAGGAGCTCTCTAGCCTCCCGCCTTCCTGGCAGCCCTGCACAGAACCTGCTCAAGCATGCTGATGTCTTTCTTGTAGTGGGATGCCCTAAGCTGGATGGAGCACTCAGGGTGTATCCCAAAGAGCTTCAAATAGAAGAGATGAATCACTTGCCCATATCTGTTGGCTACACTTTTCCTGCTGCAGCCCAAGGTGCAGCTGGCCTTTGCAGCAAACAAACTCTGCTGACTCAGAGAATCACTCAAGTTGGAAAAGACCTCCAAGGTCCTGAAGGGTTTTTTTCTGCAAGGCAGTTTTCTATCCCTGGCTGTGTTGTACCACAGAGATACTCCATCCCAGATGCACTTGCAAATCATTTACAAATTTCAACTTGATAAGATTCCATTCAGCCCATTTCTCCAGTCTGTGCAGGTCCAGGTTGCAACAGCCTCACCTCTACGAGGCTACTGGGTTTGTCAATCCTTAATATTAAATATCTACAAAGACTAGAGTATATCCTTTTGCAATAAGTAGCCTAAATAAGATCTAACACTGATAGCTGTACAGGAAAACTGTAACTGCAGGTTTATTTACCTGACCAACACAGCAGCAGCTGTCTACTTATGTCACAATGTATCCCAGCTTCTTCTTCAGTATTCCTGAAATGAAGGATCTTATGGGTTTATCAATTATACTTGCTGTACTTTTATTTTCAGTGAATTTGCGAAAATTTTATCTACCTAAGGAAAACATAAATTTCCTGGTAATAAAGTGTGAATAACATAGGCATTTCTAAAGGGAGGGACTCTACTGAAAAAGGCATATACAAAGCATGTATGTTTTTCATATTATTCAGTTTATTAGACTGTATTTTTCCTACCTGTAAGATTCAGCATATTGCTTCAGGCACCCAGGCACAAATGCCAGTCTATTCAAGAGACTTTCAGTAACAAATGGCACATGACTTCTACCAATTTCAGTAGTGAGCAGAAATTCAGCTGAGAAAAAGTCTACTGCCTGACCAATTTGCAAAGGCTGTGTTCAAAGAAGAAGAGTATGCCAGGTTTGAGACACGCTCCTCATTTCGAACACTCAGGCTCCTTCAAAAAAAAAAAAAAAAACCAAACCCAAAACAATGAAAAACCAAAGAAACTGCTCAAAACGGTGATAAACAATATGAAACAGAAAGTTAAAGTTTTAAGGATTTGCTAACACTACATTTCTTTAATATGTGCTTAAAATTATCAGAGACTGAAGAACTTTAAAGATACGCTGGCATCTAATTGCCTCCCCATACCAAAGGGAGTGACAGATTGATAGATCTGGCCCATAAGGAATAAGCACTTCAGCCAGAGGAATGGAGCAGCACAGAACATGACTTGTCTTCTTATGGTATATATAATGAAATTTTAATACTCAGCAGCCTGAGTAATGAACTGTTCAGAGTCTGCCAAAAGGGAAGCTGGGGAAGGGAAGAGTTCACAAGTTTTTGTCCTAACTCATGGTTTAAGTATTTTATTCAGTTTTATCAGAAGTGACTGACTTTGTTTTTGGTTCACAGCCAAGTACCTGTTCCTGAAAAGAATGTGCTCAAGTCCTTTTTAGCAAAATTGCTATTGAATACAGTCCCAAATCCCCTAAAAAATGACTACAGATCAAGGATATTTCAAAGAATACAATGCTAAAGAAACTTTCTCAAATCTGCATGAGCACTGGAAGGTCAGCACAGCAGCCAGAAAGATACTTGACTTCATTTCATATTTCTGTTAGTTCTAAGCCCCTCCAATGATGATTTAGAATTTTTTGGACAGAAGATTACTCATTTAACACATATGGGATAAACAACAACCCAACACAAAAAATATTAAATTATTATTTACTTCCTCTTTACATCACTTGCCAAGTCTAAGGACAGCTATCTAACTGTAAGCTTTCGATGTTATCTTCTGCAAAATAGTATTTCAGGTATTTTTTAGAATGTTTTTTAGTTGAAATCCCAGAAACTGCCTGCTCATATGTAAAACATTTCAAGGGCAAATTACAGATGTCAAAAATTTGCATAAAATCGCTTCCATTATTCTATTCCGTTATTCTTATGTTATTCAAAGACAGATTAGCAGTCCAGTTACTAAACTTCCTGCATAACTGGAGTCTCAGAACTCATTCCAAGTCATCCAACCTTGACATGACTGATAACTCAAAAGTGTAACTTTATCAATAAGGAAAAAGTTCACCAAAGAAACATCTCCTGCACAAAAGATTTTCCAACCTTCACACCACTGACTGGAATAATCCTAAAATAACAGCATTATTTAAACATACCTCAGTATTACTCAAACATATTTCAGATAACTTTCTTGAAATGCAGTCATACCATACATAAAATTTGAAGTGCTAGGGAAGCACACTTGACATGCCAATATATGCTGTGCTTAAACAATTTTAAGTAACATACTTCCTCTAACATTAACAAGTCTAGATGGTGACAAACTTTATATAAAATAGGAGTTTCTCTTAAAGAGTTAATTCTCACCTGATTTATTAAGAATACTTACATGTAAGTCAACTTCATGTACAGTTTCTGCTGAATTAGTGAAAGATTTTTCTTTCTGCCATTTTAATTTAATATAGAACTTGCATTCCATATTTTTGTTACATCTTTGGCATTCTATTAAATAATTATTTCTTACTTATAATGGAAAAACCATTAACTTGATTGAACCTTAGTTTGAGTAGGTTAAACTAAGAAATTGATCAATGCTTTTTGTATTTTTGCTACTATTATCACACAAAACTTGGCACCAAGCTTGGTATGTTATACTTAATATTATCTATTCATATTTCTACTGATAAAAACAGAACACATGCCTATAAAACTTTTTTTTCTCAATTCTTGAAACTCAAGCACCATTATCTTCCATTTATTAGGTTCACTGAGAAAACAAACACACATATAAAGAAGTCAAAAAATGCCAAGTCTACTTCTACTAAATTTACCAAGAGATCAGTTTCCTTTTGTTACAATTTCTTAAATAAACTAGTCATCCTCCAAACAATGTACCCAGAATACTTTCTTAAAGAAAACCAATGTGTAAACAAAGAGAGTGACTTATATCTTCTCACTAAATTTTTATGACAGGTCAGCAGCTTTACATAATTAATTCTAAAGCTTTTAATACCTTGAGTGATAAAATCATGATTAAACAGGTTCACAAAACTTATCAATACATCTCTGCAATTATGAAGCTAAAAATCTTCAGCTGAAAATTAAAGCTGTATTGGTGGTAGAAACAAGTTGCTGGTAATTCATTCAAACTCCAGCAAATAAGTGAATTCCAAATGTGATTATTATTTTGTTACTGGACAACAAAGATATAAAATTGCAAGAAATTTTCTTTTTAAAAAGCAGGTCATAATGCAAATTTTTAAACTCTACTAAAATCTCATACTCCCTAGTGTATATTATTTTTACAAAAAAATTATAAAATCTCATTCTTGGTTATAATTCATAACAAAATTTACTGATTATAAAGACATCAGCAGTTTGTACATTACCTAATGCTGCTCATGCTTCCAGTTTCTGATCCAAGCTTACATCTCTCCAGCTGGCTCGCTACAATCTGACGTTCAGCCTCAAGTTCTCGAGTCAGTCTCTCAAACTGCAGTTCCTGAAAAAAGTAAGTTAAACCATTTGCTTTGGCTTCTCTACAGATTAAGAAAGAATTTCAGCACAAAAGAGAAATCTATACAAGAATTATTAGCATAATACCCTATAATAAAGCTTTATTTTTTAACAAAAAGTTCACATTTTTGTGGTGGCATCTACTTGTTCCTGCATTTATTCTAACGATGTAAGTCACAGAGTGAGACTGTGTATCAGGAATGGAATTTCTAAATATATTAAATAATTTAGCCTTGTTTGTGCAGATCTCTCACCAACATAGAGATCTTAGCAAATTGACCTAAGTATGATTACAAATATGTACAATTTGTGTTACGTGAAAAAAACGATGCTGGATAATCCTGTGGTGGCAAAAGTTTCTGTACTTGAAAAGACAGCCATCACAGTATACACCAGTGAAATAACCTAACTTGAAGGTGTGTTGATATGGCCCAAGCACAACTTAATTTCTGCAGTTAATGATGGGCAGAAGGGAAACTCAAGTAGTTTTGGACAAAAGCTGTGCTACGATTCCACTAATTAAATTTATTTTCTTCTGTCAAGGAAACTAAACCAGTCCTACCAGATAAGATTTATCCACACAGCTTACAAAGGTACTTTTAAAGCATTTTTCTTTTAATACATGAAAGATTATTTTTTATTTAAGAAAAGGCAAAACCAATATAATTAAAATCCCCACCATTTCTTAAAGGGCTAAACTCCTCACATACCGTAGCACTAATTTTATGAAATAAAAAAACTAAGCACCTTCAGGGAGTTGTGGTTATTGTAAATTTGTCGAGTGTTGCTTTCATTTTGGTCAGTAACATTTCATCATTTTCACAGGTAAAAAAAACCCATTTCTTCTGTCCCTTTAATTTAGGTTTGTTGAAGGCTCAAGGAGAAATATTTTGAGAATTCATTACTTAAACAATTCCCTTATCCACACAAATGAACCCATTATCTCTTTCTCCCTTTTTTTTTTTTTTCCAAAAATGACCTTCCTGTAATACAGAGGTAAGGAGAGCAGTCCCTTGAGTAAGTACCCAGCAAGGTCCTGCTGGCCAGAACAGCACGGGAAATTACTGGAGTCATGACTTATGCCCACCAAGTGACACTGACAGTATTTGAGAGAAAGGAAGAAATGGTAGAAGTAGAGTAGGATTTATAGGTGTTCATTCTAAGTCCTACCTATAACCAAGTAATCAAGGGTAAATGAAGGCATTAAACTTTCCAAATCTCTGAAATGAGACAAATGATAACTGAAATGCAAGAAGGAACTGCCTGGTGGTCATTCTGCTTAATCCACTTGGATCACTCCTCCTTGTTTCTCTTGTTATTGTCAAGGAATAACTTCTGTCCTGCATTATGAATAAAGGGAGACTTCTACATAGGTTATATTCAGCATAAAATAGCCAGTGAATATTTAAATGGCCACTACATGACAAAGCTGAACTGTGAATTTATTATTCCAAACAAATCTACACAGAGTACAAGAATACCACTGAAAGTCAGATTGATGAAAGACCAAAACATCACTGCTCATTAAATGTCAACAGTGCTAAAGTAATCAATAGTTAGTATTCTCCGCACATTTTTGTAGTGCGTAGAAATATTTTTTCACTTCCACTGTTTGAAGATATGATTAACAAAAATCACCCGACAATAATCACCTATTTCTTATATGCCTCCTTCACAGACACCATTTCTCTCACATAGAAGAATCAATTGCCTGAAAAGCTGAAGAGACAGTTTATCGGCTTTCCAAGAGTTATTATTCAAATCCGGGTCTTGTTTGCATAAAATAAAACCCTTAATGCAGAAAGGATTGTAACAGAAATATTACTAAATTGTTGAAAAATGAAAAATCGAAGTGGTACAGTATTTGCCATGCCAGCATGCTTGAATCAAAGCATGCGAGTCTGGAGAAATTTTGATAGTATAAAATACCCAAGAAAATCTAATTGACCATTATGTTTACTTTCAAAATATCAGCAGAACTTTTACCAACAGTTCTATCCCACTGCATTTTTAAGCCCCTTGATTCTATTGCAATGATGTAGATTTTGATGTTTAGCATAGATTTTCACGCAGACAGTTCAGCTCTCACCATGCCAGGTGAGGCAGGTCAGGTGTGCTCTTTGCCATGTTTAGCACAGGCACTTGTCTTACCTGCCTAGTAAGAAGGTGCAGCTGTCCCCACAATGCTGCTAAGAGAATGTTAAACAACAAGAACTCAGGAACAAATGCTCCTCACTCTCTGTGTTATCCACATTCCTTTTCCTAGACAAAGAAGTGCAGCTTATTGTGTTCTTCAAGTCTAGTAGGGGTGCATAGAAATGTTCTCTAGTTTCTCCCTTTTGTCCATGCTATCCCAAGCCAACTAAATAGAAAAATGCCCCAAACCTATTTTACTGAAATACTTCAAAAGCAAATATTATTTTGCCTTTTTTTTTTTTCTTCAACTGTTTGGATTGCGTATCTTCTCATATCTTTTCTATGCTTTGTATTCCTTCAGTTGATGATTCTGGTTGACAGCTTTTCCAGAAACTTCCGCATTTCCTCAACTAATATTCTTTTGCTATGATTACTTCGTCATCAGAACTTTTTTTTGCTCATGATTCTCGTCTCCAAAAATACTTTTCTACTCTTCACTCTGTCATTTATTTTTTTCTTTCCTACTTACTGCTTTCTGTTCTCTTTTGCCTTCCATCTTTCATTTCCTAGCACATTTCATGACTCATCTTCCACTAAATCTCTTTCACTCCTATTACACTAAGTGCTACTCTAGCTCATGCCCTAAACGGATTGGTTTAAGGAATTTTTCTCATTCCATCTCTCCCTGGGTCCTTATTGAGGAAATTCTTCTGTTCTTAGGATGTACAAATTGATGTCTTCTGGTTTCCCTGCCCACACTATTTAAGTCCTGCCCTGTAGAGATGACTAGAAAAGGACAGTTGTATCTACATTATTCCTCAAGCAGGAAGAAGAGATGTACTTGATCATTAAAGAAAGAGATAATCTTGGGTTTCTAATACATGAAAATGGCTAGGAAACATGAACAGGAACTTCATTACTAGCTTTTCAATTGCTACTATTTCTTACTTCATTATCTTCTGATAAGTGCCACCAGAAGTTAGAAATGAAAGGAAGGAGACAAAAGGTGGGGAGGTAGGATATGTGCAGAGCCAAACAATTAAAACTTCAAGAATTATCCTCTACATTAAATTTAATAAACAACTATATTTGGTATTCACTCATGCAGTGAAAAAGGTGCAGGTCCACAGCCTTTGGACTGAAAAAAGGAAAGAAGAATTCAAATGAGACTTGTGAATCTGTTTTACCTCCACACCAAGAAACACTGGCAGAAAACAAATTAATAAGCTTCCTTCTCTTTGTTTGGGAAGCAATGAGAGTGACTAATATTTGAATAAATCCATATGTTTAGATTTCACAGCGCAAGAAGACAGAAACCAGAAATAGCATTTGCTTACATTTTATAAAAATAATCACTGAACCTGACTCCATCATTTGTCTTATTTGTTGTGTTTACAATCATTTTCACCAGTTCATGCCACGTTGTGTTATCCTCACAACTTTCTATTATATATCTGAATCAAGCTAATCAGAACATCAAAATTAAAAACGAATTCCTACTCACTGATTATGCAAATCTGTTGTCAAGACAATTGCAGGACGAAGAACAGCAGAAACTACAATGCAACATCAAAATTAATTTACATAATAACATGACAAGAGCAGCCTCAAGGACTCTGCTGCAAAGGGCAATAATGCTAAAGTAAGTGCCCATGCAAAGGCACTACAAAGTGCAATGACCAGTACGGCTGTCCTTAGCACTTGGCATCAGGAGGGGCTGTGGGAATGGGAAGCCACCAGAGATCAGAAATAATGATGAGAGGAACCCAGAGAAATCACTCAAGAGAGCAACTTGGAAAGGGAGGAACTTCATGATAACCTTATCAAATTGTTCTAAAGTGATACAAACTATTTATCTGCTGGGGTCTGAAGTAATTTTAGGTTTCAAAAATGGTATTTGTCCACAACCATGGTGGGGTTCATTTTGTAAAAAATATTCATTATTCCATAGATGGCAATTCAATGTACTTTCTTTATCAGCATGAGTTTTATATTTTACCTATCCTCTGTAGCCACCAAAGCTTCAAGCACAATCTAATATAACTTGAGTCAGGTCATAACAATCTACAGTGGTCCAGACACCGAACAACGTGATGGAAATCTTCGCAGTCTTTGGACAAGTTAGGAACTCCTGAGCTCAGGGCACACTGAACCAGAGGGTATTTTGTTATTTCTTTATGCTTTACATCTGCTGGGTCACCTGTATTGACCCAGTAATCCTTCAATCCTTTCACAGAGATATGTATTGATGCTAAGCAAAAGACATAGCAAAATCAGTAGTGACAGTAAAAAGCAGTTAAATAAATAAATAAATAAATAGATTTAGGCACAAGAGGCTTGCAAAATTATTGGGTTCCTAAGAATCTTTAGGTCATGGCATTAAAAAAGAAGTGTTTACCTCTTGACTGCAAATATGCTACTATACAAAATCTAATTGGGGCACCGGTGATCATTTGAATCTTCAAATACAGCCAAATAACAGCACTGATAATCCAGGCTGGGAATCCCTGGTGAGATGAATACAGGAAACCTGATTACAGCTACACAAACAAACAAATCATCTCTGGGATTGAAGTCTTTCAAAGGAGTAAGTGAGGAACCACAGAACTTCAAAAAACACACAGGCTGTAGAAGCGTACAACATTGGCTCTACCTTTTTGTAACCTGTTAAACAAGAAGAAGTTTAAACAAGAATACAAATCATAAGTATTTGCATATTCCTAGGCACGTCCTACGGCAGCATGCCCAATTCCATATACTCCACATCTGTATACTCCACTGAATGCCACTACTCAGAGTGATGTTGCTAACAAACTGTTTTTCAACCTACTGCACCAAACACACACGAGTAGCAAAAACTGGAGCATGTACTTCCTAAGGAAAACAGCAAAACTTAGGAAAGCTTAACTTGGCAGAAATCTAGGGACAGATATCATCAGACATAAAGCAGACCTGACAGCCCATTCTGTAAATAGAAGGAAAACAGAGTGTCTTCAAGCTTTCAAAACAGGAAAGCAACACCACTAGTGATGCCCCTAAACATCTGAGATTAAATGTTCAAAAGCTTCAAAACTGGGCTTTAGAAAGTACTAATTAATACTTTTCCAATTTTCTATACTCTCCATTGTTGGACTGTGTTTTCTTTTGTTCTGTTCTTATCCTTTTTCACAGGATTGTTTCATTCTCCCATTATAGTGAATAACACAGGGATGATGAAAAAAGCTCACAGGAAGGTAATTAGATAAGCAGAGATGCGACAGATTCAGAAAATCAATGGTGGGACATTCTTGCAGAAACTTAATGGAGACATGACTGCACCTATAAGCAAGTACAAGTTTCCAGGAAAACAACCTGAAATAAGCCATTCATACACTGGAAGGCAGGACTATCATTCAGAGGAACGTTGACAAGCTGGAAGAATAGGCCAACAAGAGTGTTATGAAGCTCATGAAAGAAAAACAAACAGAACTGCACAGAGGATGGAATCCCCTGTAAAAGTACAGCATCTCCCCAGAAAGGAGTGTGGTGGACACAAAGTTATGACTTAGCAGTGCATTCCTGCGGTGACAACAGCCAACCACTCATTTCTCTGTACTTAGAGCCGCTAGCAGAACAAGGAAATTATTGAACTAATTATTCCCTTTTATTTGCTACTCCTTAAGCTGCATCTTGAGTACAGTGGTTGGCTTTGAGCCACCAGGACAAGACACAAGATTTTGAAGCAAGCACACCAGAGGGCCACAAAGATGGTCACAAGATTAAAGCACACGTTACACAAGTAGAAGGTGAAGGAATTTGGTTTGGTTAGCACAGAGAAGAGACTGCCTAGAGAAGATGTATTTTATAGAATCACTAAGGCTGGAAAAGACCTCCAAGATTTAAAGTCCAACTTTGACCAAATACTACCGTGTGGTACTGAGAATTGGTATGAATTTAGGCTTCAGGTTCTGCCAGTCTCTGTGTGAAAGGCAAGCAAGCAACTTTCTCATTCTGGCCTGAGAAAATCTTAAAGAGGAATTCAAACAAACCTTGAGAAGTGAGAAACCATCCGCAGGTAGTGTTTTTCCAACATATTTACTGGCAAAAGATGTTTATAAAAGGGTGTAGACTTTACTAACCAATCACGCTCTTTGCACCGAACTACTCTGTAAAAGTAGAATTTAGAAGAATAAAGTTTGCTCTCATTTTACCATAATAGAGAGTCTCGTTGTTATTTCTGTGCAATCCTAAAATCATAACACTACCACGTTAACTAGACCATAGAACTAAGAGTGACACATCCAGTTGTTTCTTGAACACTTCCAGGGATGACTCTGTTCCAATGCTTAACAACCCTGCCAGTGAAAAATTCTTTCTGATGCTCAACCTAAACCTGCCCTGGCACAGTTTGAGACTGTTGTGCTCTTGTCCTCCCACTGGCTGCCTGGAGGAAGAGGCTGATCCTCACCTTGCAATACTTTCCTGTCAGGAAGTTGTAGAGAGCAACAAGTTCACCCCTGAGCCTCCTTTTCTCCAGGATAAACAACCCCAGCTCCCTCAGCCACTCCTCATCTGACTGACCCTCCAGACCCTTCACCAGCTCTGTTGCCCTCCTGCGGACACGCTACAGGCCCTCAATGTCATTCTTGCAGGGAGTGGCCCAGAACTGCACACAGGATTTGACATGTGGCCTCAGCAGTGTCACGCACAGGGTGACAATCACTGCCCTGGTGCTGTTGGCCACACTATTGCTGGTCCAGGCCAGGATGGCCTTGGCCTTCTTGGCCACATGGGCACAAGCTGGCTCATGTTCAGCTGCTGTCAATCAACACCTCCAGGTCCTTTTCCACTGGGCAGCTTTCCAGGCACCCTACCCCCACCCTGTAGCATGGTTGTCACAGACTTTCACTTCTTTAAGGGGATTATAGTGAACACATCACCAGGATCTTGCCAGACATAAGCAGCAAGCAGACACAGGCAACAGGGGCAAGTTGCAATGAAGTGAATTCTAAATGAACAAAAGGTAAAAGAACAAACATAAACCATAAAAACAGTAATTAAAAAAAAATCCCAAACCAAAAAATTCATCAAGGGTAGTGAAACACTGGAACAGGTTGTACACTCAGGATCTCCATTCTTGGAGATTTCAAAAGTCATCTTCACATCTGATCTAACACTGACATTAGACTCGCGTGGAGCAGACCTCTGGAGTCTCTTTAACCTATTTTCTCCATGATCCTAGAACTACTGAGTTCTGAATATTTTTTCAAGTCTTTATACCAAGGTTATTGATTAGATCAGAGGCCATCAAATTCTCTGATCATCATGATTACATAAAGACATGTTTCACTTGATGTAAATGCTTATATTTTATCACCCTGAATTTTGCTAGCTTATTTCTTCACCTGATTTGACTGTTTTTGCAATCCCATGGTTCTTTCAAGAGATTAGCATGGCATCTAGGCTATTATGCATATGGATTATTTATGGGATAAAGAACTAGTTTGGCTGATTACAGTGTTTAAAAATAAACTATTCCTTCATTTTCATGTAAGATTACTTCAAAGAAGTCCTTTTTACGTCTTTAACAGCTTTTATAGAAATAGGACCCTATTTTACTTTCTATGTTTAGGATCCTGATACAAATATGGTGACAATTGCATTCCACTGCATGTTTTAGCTCTCTAGGCATACTGCCCTGTTCTTCTGTGAGTTGCAGGCAAGCCTTGCTCTCTGAAGGCACATTGCCCAACTGCCTGGACTTTTGTTCCTAGGGAAATTACATTAATTCTTTTCCAGCATAATCACCAAATTTTTTTAAATTATCTCAATTTTTCTATTTCAAATGCTCTGGTCCTTTTTTTATCTCATTTTCTCTTCTCTCTGTTTTACATTCAATTCAGTCTGTAAGCTAACTCTTTTTTCTTCTCACTAGTTTTTGCATCCCTTGCCAACACTCCCAATGGTTCATCACCCACCATGATTGCTGGGCTATTCCACTTCCTCCCATGGAAACCACTTGTGCCTACAAAGCAATAAACTGTAAGCAAAAACTTGGAGTGTTAGGGCAGGATTAAAACTACTATGAGCTTTCTAATGTAAGTGTTTTCTTCTCCACCTTCTGCAGCAGCAAATTAAGGAGGATGCAAGATTAAATTGACTTTCTATCTTACTAACTTTGATCTGCTTTAGGGCTTCCTGTTATTGTTTGTAAAGCTCCATATGAGAGCAAAACAAATCCTCAAAGTGGTAGGCCTTCTTCAAGGAGAGCAAGAGAAGTAGAGCTGGAGTTTAGTAAAAGACCCTGTCTCTTCAGTCTTACACTGGCTTGAGCTTGTAATTTTCATTTACCTTTCAGCTGTCCAAGCATATGCCTAAGTGGAAAAGGGTAATTCCATTTACAGTAGCAGCTTTTGAAGCCTGACTTTACATTTTCAGCAAATCTAATACACCAGACAGAACCATAGAGTGATATTTACCTTCATTTTCCAGTACATAGCTGCACAGTAACTTTGTTCTGAAAAGAGCAACACAGTCTTGTTGCAGATGAGGGATGCTTAATTATAGATATATTTGTATAGTTTAAAGACATGTGAAAAGCAAAGGAAGTTGAACAACATGGTCACAAAATGTGAAATTTCTAAAAATGTCCTAGACATTGAGGCACTAAGAAAGCCTTCTTCCGTTCTGACAACATCCTCAGGTTCTAGTTTCCCTTTCTTATCTGATTAGATCTGTGCTCTGTTGGGCAATGGGCCAAGATCCCAGAGGTGTCAGAGTGCACACCAACATATGCTCACACCAGTGACACACACAGCTTCTTGAGCAGTCTATCTACATGCTTAGAGAGCTGAAGTCTTCTCCAGCATTTTATTCATGGATCTCTCCAGTTCCCCATCTATATGCCTCTGAAATAGTTCTTCCTTGCAGAGTTGTGAGAATACACATCATCCTAGACACTGGGAACAGACGGAGAACCAGCATGATAAATCATTAGCCTTACACTTGTACAAAATGGTCTAAAAGAGCAGCCAACTATTCCCTTTCTCTTCTCCTACTTGAACTGAGGAAACTATTCTGGTGAACAATTTTTTCTGTTGATTTTACTCACCTCATAAGAAAGACTTATTTCTCAACACAGACATAAACCGTCAGCACAGCATACCCAAGAACAGACTCCATAATTTGCAATAATCCCTGAATTTCTGAATTAATTAGGATACTTGATCTGAATATTGCCATGAGTAGCTATTAAAAAGCTGGTCATTAGCAAGTTACTAAGATTCAAAAGTTATCTAGCAAAGCAAGATTGGCTTTTTTTTTTTTAAGACAACCTAGCACACGCAAATGAATACCTACAGGATTTTTTTTTTGTCTTGAAACGAACATTTTAGAAGTTTGATTTTCTGCACACTTGAGACAAGTAGTTTTCTACGCTAATTGAGTGTGGATGGACTTTCAAATAATTAAAGGATTACATCAAGGATGTAAATTCAGCTCAAATACAGAGATGTTCATAAACAAAAATTCCACTATTCTAGTTAACAGTACACTGATTAGTCAAATAATTCATTTATTTCTGCTACTAAGTACTATTAAATACTAAAGAAAAAAATTCCCAGCATGGGCTAAAAACAATTTGAACTCAAGAACTGCAAACCCTTGAGATTAGCACATTTTCTCTCACAGATGATTCTATGGCAGTAGCAGTTAACTTTAATAGCTTTTGAATATTTCCTCTTTTATTACATCTTTTATTACAAAGAAGAGAACTAGTAAAATAATTAGGTAATTCATTCCTTTTCTGGCTGCCCTACGGAAATATCATAGTTTCAGGAAATTCCCAACAGATTCATATTGTTCCATATGAAAAAGAAAAGCAATTAGTAATGAAAATGTTAGTTTTAAGAAGTATCATTATGATCTTAGTCTTCTAATTTCTGGTATGAATAGCTCATCTTTTGAACAAAGTAAAAAGGTTTTCATAATGAAATTATAGTCTAAAAATCACGTGTTTGAAAACAAATAGGTAAGGAACATGTACTTCAGGAGAACATTTGTAGTAGGGGCAAGGATAGGTAGGGAAAGAGCTCAAAATCAATAAAACAAACAATCACACTGAATAAAGATACCTTTTATGGGTTGACATATGAGTTGATGCAGTATGGAGTTGGCAGAGGTGTATTTTGAAGGATAGGTACAAAGTGCAATAGTTCTGGGAGTCTTCAATTACCCTAACATTTGGTGCAACAAAAGAAATAAAGTAACACAATGACATGGCACATAACCTGAATTTCAGATAATATCATACACAGATGCTTGGGATGCCCCCAGGAAAAGATTAAATTCTTGACTTGGTCAAGCAAGCTAGTTTCACATCTTGCAGCTGAGAAGTCACTCTTAGTGATCATTCTGTCCTTAAAACCAACATCCCCACAGAAAGCAGAGCACTTGCCAGTTAGGAGCCACATAAAAAGAGAAAATATGTAATAAAAAATATCAAAAAGTTTGCTTAAAGCTAAAAGTAAAGTATTTATAGACACTAGGGAAACTAGTTGTTGGAAGTGGATGATGAATGTACAGAGTCAAGGCAGCGTATCAAGAAAAGGTCAAGACACAAAAAGTTAAGGCAAAGGAAGCTGTTACTAATAAAAACACTTTTTCTGAAAGTTGAAATCATCTTCAAGTGAAGAATACAGGAGCATAAACAGTGACAGGTTAAACATAAGAAGACAAGACAGCACAATATGATTTTAAGGGACAAATAGCCAAAGGCATCAAAGCAACAAACAAATATTTCTCCAAATGCATCAGGAGCAAGAATCTGCCTGGAGAGTCTGTAAAACTACTGGTGAGGACATAAAAGGATTCACTGAAGAGAAACCAAATTAATCCCTTGTGGAATTTTTTACTATTTTATGGGAAATTCTCATGCTAAGAAACCTCTGAGTGAGTCTTATTAGAGGATCTGCCTGAAATTGAAGTGCACAGGTCAGGAAACAAACTGACAAAACAACTTGTAGCAAATTGAAGATCAGATGGTATTTGCTCAATAGTTCTAAGGAACTAAGAAATATATGGCTTAAAACTGTAAGACATTGAATGCAATGCCAGTTTCAGGGAGATCTAGAAGACTATGGACCAGCAAGCCAGATAGTCTTATTGGGAACATTATCACAGTCTGTAACACAGAGCAGAATTCATGGCCTCTAACATAAACATGAACAAGCTATCTAGAAGGTTTCTGCATGGGTAAGTTCTTTCCTAAATGGGAGGTCAAATCAGGAAACAAATAGTAAATTCTCTCAGCTGAAGGTGTCCACCAGTGAAATCCTGATTCCATGTTCCATACTGTTTAATACATATAGAATGACTTGAAACAAGGAATGAGCAACAGGTCAACAAAGTTAAGCAGCAGTAAAAAGTTACAGAGGACAGTAGGGCTAAAGGGCAACAACACTTGACCTTCTGTACTATCAGTGGTTTGCCATTTGCTTTGTTGCTGCTTCTTGACACAGTTTTGGGGCCTGACATTACCCATGAAGAGAGGTCAACTGCCTCAGCCTTTTCTGTGCCATTTTTTATGAACTTGCTGGCCCATATAAGCAGCAGAGCTATATCTTTTTTGTACTTCTACTTGCTAACATATTTGCACAAACTCTTACGTTATTCTTATTACCTTTTCCTACTTTGAGTTCCAGCCGAGCTTTTGCTTTCCTAATTGCACCTCTGTGCACTGAAGCAGTACCTCTACATTCGCCTTTGGAAGTTTGTCCCCTTTTGCACTGCTCCAGTGCTCATTTTCTCATTTGAGCTCTCTTGCTAGCTTGATGCCTTTCCAACTGATTTCTTTTTATGTCTGCTCCTTTTCCTGCTTAGGGGGATAGACTGCTCTTTTGTACTTCAAGAAGCAGCTGCACTGGGAAATCTCCCAACATTCCTGAGCTTCTTTGCCCTCCAAGACAGGTTCCTATTGGATCCTTCCTAGAAGTTCCCTGACTGACTTGAAACATGCTTTTCTGAAGTCCAGGTCTTCATTTGGTCACTTGTCCTCCTCAAGTCCTTGGTCTCTATGCTCTTACAGTCTCTGCAGCTGCTGTAGCCATTTTTATCTTCCAACAGGTTTTTATTGGTCAACATTCAGTCCAGGAGAGCACTGTACCTAGTTGGTCCATCCACAACCACATAAAGAAGTTGTTCCCAATGCATTCTGGAAATATCCCAGATTGTTATGCACCACTGTGCTGTTCTCCCAGTACCAGAATGGTTGAATTCCCTCTTGAGAACCAGAGCCTGAGCCTCTTAGAAGTGAAGGCTTCATCCACCTCTTCTTCCTCATCTTCATCCATAGCAGACACCACGAGATTTCTCTCAATAGCTCTGATTTTGACCCAGAAGCCTCACCCATGAAACCTGAAAACAGGTGGCTTTTGAGTATTAGAAGACAGTATCACATATTATGGTCCTGTTCTTATTCTTTAGTCAGCATATACTTGAGGTCATCAGTGAAGGCAGTTCATCCAACCAACAATGGCTGGAAATGAAACATATGAACATTTATTGTCACCAAACAGGTACCAGAAAACATCAGGTTTTTCTACACAAAAATAGATTTTCATCCTTAAAACATCCAGACTGAGAATCCAGGCTATTTCTTCAATAAAACATTAAATAGATTTTGCTATTGAGTTCTCAAACAATCAAACAGAAAGATTCCAGATTTGTACTACTCATTGTAGACAAAGCAATGAATAGAACAGAATATTAAATATACTGGACTGGATTTGTGGTTATGCCTCTGGGAGATCAAACACTTACTGAACTCCAGAATTACCATGACTCACTAAGACAATTGTGCTGCTTCCACAATTACAGCACAGATTTCAGTTCAAAGACTATTCAGTTGCCACCAGAATGATGTTGAGGAAAGTGTCAGAAGACTAAAACGGAGAAAAGCATCTCCACAGGGATGTTTCTTACAGAAGAAATATCAAAATTACTGCTATGATACAATTACAAAATAAGAGAGCCATAGGAATCGTTACTTTCATTGATTCAGGAGAAAGAAAAAAGAGGGAACAGAGTGAGTAGAAATAATGAATGAATAAATTTGTTGTATGACTTCAATCAGAATATTTCATTGAAGTATTGTGAAAGTCATCTGAAATTCAAGTCTTTACTACAGCAAAACACAGTCATCAAAACTGCATCTATCCCTGTGGAACTGGGTTCCTGCTAGGAACCTTCTAGCAGTGTTGATAACAAGTTCAAGATCTGTCTCATACAATGCATATCACTAAAGCCCCTGTTCCCAAATACAGAACAAGCAGAGAGGAGTTGCAGCTCCCTTTTCAGGAAAAGAAAAAAGGTTTGTGATGTCACAGTATTGAAAAGGAAAGACAAAGTAAATGAACACAAGCCATGCATGCAGAATTTTAAACTCAGTGTTTTAAGTGAATTTATTGGCAGAGAAGGAATTCAAATTCATTTCCAGACATTTCTAGGCTGTGGTTTAGAGCCAAACTATTCTTCCCCCNCCCCATTGGGAACTTGGACTGGGTAAAATGAGAGCTCTCTCCTCCCCACACCTGGCAGCAGCTGAATGCCACACATACTCCCTCTTCTGTGACTCCAGGCACCGTTTCCATGACAGCAACAGGAAAAGCCATTCCAAACTGGTTCTGGGAGGGAGGGAATTAGAATCACCCCTCCAGCAAAGCTCCCTCTCACCTCCCTGGGTAAGGCATTCTGAGAAATCAGGGACAAGAGTGAAGCTGATTGCACAGCCTGGGAAGGACTGAGCAGCACCATGCAGCCTGAAAATGCCCCATCATGCCTCGTGAGAGTTCCTGTGGTTCAAGCCCATGACATGGGGTGGATGGAGTACCCAGTTATGCCGGTAAGTGGGAGCAGATCTGTGATGGCCAGAGAGAGCATTTGGCTCTCCTGCCCTCCAGGAGCACATTGACTATACAGCAGAAGGATTTCTGGCCATTCCATGGCTGAGGGGAACTAGAAATATGTACTTGCCATGAACTGAAGTAGCACAAGGGGAACCTTGTTTTTACTTCACAAATCAGAAGTACCAAACCTGTAGTACCAAAGTTTTAGCTGATTTTTCTTCAGCATCTCAGAACTGCGTGTGTGTTGGGATTATTTGTCAAAGCTATATGATTTGCACAGCCAAATGTCTCAAAGACAGAAATGAGATATAATGTGACAGTTCCAAATGATCTTCGCTAACCTGAAATAATGAGAATCTGGAATTGCAATCTCTGCTTGCACAACGTAACTAAAATGGAAGATTACCGTGTCTGTTTCCAATCCCCAACCCGCTCACAAACCAGGATGTAATGCATCAGCACTAGACAAACACCCTAACCATGAATGGCAGGCACCTTGAAAGGATCACAGAAGCCTGGAGGTGGGCAGGGGCCTCTGGTGGGCTCTCCCTGAGCAAGCTGTCCAGAACCATGCCCAGGTAGCTTCTGAATATCTCTAAGGAAGAAGAACAGCTCTCTCCCATCCTCTCTGGGCAAGATGTTTCAAGTGTTTATTCCCTCTCCCAGTAACAGTGTGTCTCCTGGTTCATACAGCACCTTCCATGTTTCAGTTTGTGTCCATTGCCTCTAGTCCCATCCCTGGGCACCACTGAAAAGAATCTGACTCCTTCTTCTTTACACCCTCTGTTCAGGTGTTTGTATATATTGATGACTTCCTTGCCCGAGCCTTCTTTACCTCAGGGTCAACAGTCTCAGCTCTCAGCCTTTCCTCAAAGGAGAGATGTTCCATTCCCTTCATCATCTTAGTGTCTCTTTGCTGGACCCCCTCCAATACGTCTGTATCTTTCTTGCACTAAGAAGCCCAGAACTGGACCCAGCACTTGAGACATGGCCTTACCAGTGCTGAGCAGAGGAAAAGATCACCTGCCTTGACCTGCTGCCAACACTCATCCTCCTGAGGCAGCCAAGGATGCTGGTTACCTTCTTCGCCACAAGGGCACACTTCTGGCTTATGTTCAACTTGGTCTCCACTAGGACTCCTCAGGGCCTTTTTTGGCATAGCTGCTTGTCAGCCTGGTGGCTCCAAGCGTGTAGTGATGCACAGAGTTACTGGGCATAGACCTATCTGAAACGAACCTTATCAAGGTTACTGAGGCAAACAAACCACCCCACAAGCAGAAAAATTTGACCAGACAGTTGCCAGGCACACTGTACTAGGAAACTTTTTTTCTGTGCCATCAAAGTTACTCTCTCTCTCAGAACACTTCTGTGGTAAAAGAGAGATATTCTAGAATTTTTCTCCTTCTATTCAGAGTGAGAGATGTAGCTTCTTCCTAGTGCACCTGAGGGCTAGGAATGGATAGGATATCCAATTACATCAACATAGGAGAATACTGTTTTATTTCCTGGACTGATCATAGATGGTCTAACTTGTCTTACCTTACAAAGTTTACTCCTCTCATCTCACAGACACTCATTTCAACAATAGCCTGTGCCATGCAAAACACTAACTTTCCCTAGTCTGAGAGCTGCACTGGATATAGTCCTGAGAAGCCTCTTTGCTCAGTAAGTCTGGCCTCCTTAGATTCAGACCCTTTCGAGGAGAGTCTTACCACACTGGAATACACAAGTACCAGAAACATTTGCAATGCTAAACTCTAAGAATACAAGAAAAGCTACTTAATTTTCTGGACCTGTTCTGTTGTGTATTTTACATTATCCAAACATGTGACAAGCAAAATGTGACATCAAACGGATTTAACAAGTGCTGAAATCTTATAGAGCAAGTTCCTCTCTGGATTAAAACGGGAGAGTATATACAAAGTGTACCAAAATCAGGATTTTCAGCCAAATTTCACCTCTACTGAAGCTTCCTTATTATTGTGTTACTTTCCCATCCCTAAAACTTGATTTCTGTTTAGTACAGACTGGTTTTTCTTATTACATGGCTGGCAAAGTGTGTATCCTTTCCAAAAGCAAAGTCACTGAAATTAGAATGAAAGAAATAATTTAACGGGATGCACTCTACTTCATTTCCTCAAACAAGAGACTGCATTGACCAGGAAAGACATTTCTCTGGCTCATGTCCATTGCAGAGAAAAGCCAGAAATAGAGAGACAGAGAGAGAGTACAGCACACCCTCCCTTGAATACATTCATGAAAAGTGGGCAGAGACCTTGCAACAACATTTGGGATGTCTTTGACAGCATCATCGGAATACAAAGTGTCTCTAACCACTTTTTTTTGGAAGAGCAACAATGTAATGCCACTTAAAGAGGAGGACTTTGAAAATTAAAGCCTTATAAATCATTTTCCTTCCCTTTAAGCAGCTTCATAAACACTGTAAACAGTTTCTACCTTTTGTTCTTCCAGCTCATGTTTGATACACGAGAGGTGCAAGGAGCCCTTTCAGATGCAGTATTTGCATTGGGTGCAGTCTCTGGAGACAATGATAGAGTCTTTACAATCCTAATTGCTTTATGAAGTTGGGCAACTGGATTATTGTCAGGAATAGACAGAAGGGAACATAATCTCCTGGAGGTAAGCCAAAGTGCGCAGGTTTTGGGGTTTTTAGGATTTTACTTTCCTTTCCTGAATTTACGGAACACCACTCTAAAGCCAGTGACACAGGTTTTGTACCTGCTAGTGAATTTTCTGCACAACACTGCTTTGGGCATGTTTGGTGCCACACCGGACTATCACTTTCCTAGGAAGACAGGATGACAGGTGTCTCCATAGCAACTGAATACACATAGCTCTGGATACAGTACCTCACATAAAGAACTTACAACTGTGTTCCCTAATAGAAAACACAGTGAGAATTCCACTAAAATGGAAACAACAAAATTATTTACAGTGAAACAAGCTTAAGCTTGAGAAGCAGTCATGTGAGAAATAACACTGAAAATAATGGTTAGCAGAAAAACTATGTGACCTAAATTATAATTTCAAATATTTCTAAATGAGAAAGTTTTGGATAACTCAGACAACTGCAACCACTGAAAATGCTAACTTTCTAATGACAATGACTGTATGCAAATGATCTAATTACAAACATCAACACACAATGCCTTGTTGAAAAACAGGGGGAAACATTTTGAGCAGCTTAGGAAGAAGAAAAAATTACACTTTGAAAATATTACTATGCATATGGAATAATGAGGCCTCATAATAAATGCTGCATCTTATTTACTAAAATTCTGCTGTTTGATTCAGATGTTAATTTCATGCTGCATTAAATGAATAGCAGATAAGCCCCCTTTTCTTTAAATGCTCACATCAGCTTCAAAATTATAGTTTAATACATTTTTTGAATTAATCTTACAAAGCACTAAATTTAAATTTGCAAGCTGTGTTGATCTAGAATTTTAAAGAGTTCTGGTAGTGGAAACGAAAAGAGACAGGAACAGATAATAGACATAGGATGCCCTATCCATGCCAACAAGACCTCCTGATGACAGAATAGCTGGATACACCACCACTTTAGATTGTACATAAATGGATCTGAAGAGCAATGACTAATAAGTTAAACATCTGTTAAACAAAAGTTAAATATTTTCAGTAATTATTGATACGTTTTAACATTCCATAGATCAAATTTAGTCAACATTCTATTTCAGTAATTTCAGGACTACCCATACTTCTGGTACATACAGACCAGAAAATAAAAATCAAAAGTAAAAGTTATTCAGTTGGATAAACCTAGGAACTTTTTTTCCCCTATGATGACATTTGAAAAATGTGCAATATATCTTCTATCTGTGAAGGTCTGAAGTATCCAGTCACACTGCAAGAATACTCTGTTGTATGTCAAAACCATAAAGAGATTAATCCCACTGTAGTCAAACCTAGCACTTCAAAATGTTTGGAAAGAAAGAGTAGGGAAAAAAAAAAGGTTAAAAAAAAGGTTAAAAATCCTGCAGCTGCAAAATATGGCTACTGCAACAGGTGAAGTGTTTTCCAAGATTAGCAGCCTGCCATAAAATCCTTCTTTGTAAGAGAGCAAACCACAACACAACAGTAGATAAACTCCATTACAGTGAATTTAAGTACATGTAACCACGTAGACAGAATAAGCCAAACATCTGCCCATGTTTTTTTTCCATGCTTTGTTGATGTTGCTATCATCTGGACACATTAGCCACATGTCCCCTGAAACCATGTATTGCAATTTCCATCAAATGGTATTACACCTGCTGAAGAGGGCAGAACTGATTGACTACAGCTTCTCCTGCTGTTGAGCTCAGCCAACAAGCTGTTTCAGAATCCTGCTCATGTTTTGGTAAACTGAGACAAATTGATTTTGTTTGCAAACTGATATTTTTCTAAACTATTTTTCAAATGAATTTTTTTAAGCTTTTTTTAAAGATGTTTTTCAAAGTTATATTGTGCCTTACTGGTGCATGCTTCAAAACTTCAACTAAAATCAGTATGAGGCTAATGACAAAAATCATAATGAAAATTAATTCCTTTATATATTAAAAAAATATTGTGTCATGCACAAAGATGTTCTGAAACAATAAGGACAGTGCTGCCGAACAGTAATGACTGGGCCTCTCATTCCCAAAAAAACTTTCAATCCCTTCACAATGCTTGTATTCAATTTTTTTTCCAAATTCCCTTTCAAATGTACTGATTTTTAGATGGAAGAGCATGTTTGAGGTTTTTTAAATAAACCTCCTCTGCTATTCAGAAAAATTAATCATAAAATGCCAAGTCCCAATGCTGACTGTCTCAAATCTGAGTTTGACATCTCCCTCTAAATAACAAAATGGCTAATTATTCCTTTAAAGCATGCCATGAATATTAAAAAAAATTGTTTAAAGGAAGAAACAACAGCAAACCACACAAGGAGGTTGTGTAAGAGCTTGGATAATGCACCTACATCCAAATAGGAATTTCACTGATTTTATGGACAGCTGTTTTACAAGAGCCAGTACTAATCAAAACTTAGGTTCTGTCTCTTTCCTGTTTTAAAAATGTTAAAAGATTACATTACGAGGCCTATGCACAATAAAAGCCTAATCCTAAGGCATTTTAGAGTTTGCCTAAGTAGATATCCAATGTCTATCTGGAGGGCACAGCCAACCAGGAAGTTTCTTTATCTGCTCTATCCTGCAGCTATGCCACAGACACCCCTACTGTACAACTTCCTAACCCATGGCAATTATTTCCAGAAACAAGTGTCCAAACACTGCCTTTAAATTTATCCAAGATTTTTTCATTTTAAGGCATTACAACACAGCTGCCAAAGAACTCAAAATAATAATAGGAAAACAGTTGAGATTATTGCTGTCAGACTTTGAGCTGAAGCCCCTGAACACGGTACAGAAGGACACAGCGTAATGAGATACAATGTCACACATTTTGGCTATGCAAACCCGTGACTGATAGCAGGGCACTAACTAATCATAGGATTCAATAATATCCGAAATCTTAAAATAAACAAAATAGCAAATAAATCACATTTTGTTTGAAAAAAGAAAACCAGAAAGATGCAAAACCCACTTTAATCTTCATGTATATAAAGACAAAATAAAGCCTTGTTCAGATGGATGCAGGTGCTATTTGTACATGCATTCCTGTTTAGGAGTAAATGAGTCCACTTGTATCTAATGCTGCATTTACCACTGCCATATATGCAATTTCTAACCATTTCAATAATTCTCAGAATTTCATTATAAAATAATTTCAGACACACAATTCCTAATAAAAACACAACAACTGGTTCAATATATAATACCAGACAAGAAAATTACACCCCTAACTCAGAGAACTCTTCAAGAACTTGTAAGACCCATACATAACACATTAGTACAGCATGGCAGGAGAGAACAGAGTGCAAAAGTTTGGGAGAAGAAAGTGGTGAAGCACTGCTGGAATCACTGCTGTACTTGTTTACTCCCAAGTGCACCAAATATTCCTGGGGCAAAAAGCAAAGAGAACGTAATGGCAAAGAAAACGTTCTGTTGCAGAAGTCACAGGAGACGACCCTCAGAGCCCGGAGACCCGATGAGAGTAAGGCCATCCTCAGCCTGCTGGAACAGATAACCTCCCGACTGCCCGAGACCTCCTCAGCGGTCACAGGTCAACCACGGAAACTCCTTCAAGCACATAAACACTTAACCCAAATCTGATTGTACCATCTCCTGGCTCCCTGAAACACTGGCTGTTTAGCACACTAACCAAACTGGTAAAGTTGCTTCTGAATTTCAATCTCTAGAAAAGCACAGAAATGCAAACTCAAGCCAAGGATGTCAAGATTTTTCAGCTCAGATGCTTCCAGCTTACTAGCCTGGAACGTGACCATCCAGGTAGTGACAGAAAAACAACTTTTTAAAAAAATCAAGCTGCATTGTGAGGGACTGTCCTCCACTTGTGAGCGCTTGAAAATGATGGGCGTCTGCTTTGTAACTTTCTTGTCTATCTATCATAGCAAAGGCTTACACTCCAAAGTATGTAGAATTTTGCTATTATTTAAAACAATAAGCATCTTATCCTATAAAAGAGCTCCACTTCTCTCTTCATGTTAGCAGTGCAGGAACATGGATGACAAAGGAGCCACAGCTAAATTTATTCCCTCTATTTTTCCTCAAACATCACCAAGCATGTTCACAAGGCTGAAATGCCTTGTGTCTTTCCAGATGGCAAGGCTATAAATGTACTATCACGTACTTGAAGGAGACTGCTGGTGTTTCCAGAATATTATTCAGGTAACATTTTCTGCAAAGAGATAAATTCGCAAATGTAATGCACACACTCTGGAGCAATGCTATTGTCTATGTGTGCAAGTCATCACCAACACATGAAGAAACTGGTAATGTTTAAAAAAAATATTCTGTCTCAATAGGCTAAGAAGAGACTCTAAAAATACAAGTGTCAAGAAGCTGTTATCACAAGAGTTTATCCATTAAAGGAAATCCTGAAATTCTAAAGAATATTTCAGGTAATCCAGCACAGTGTATTGCCACAGTCCACAGATAGAAAATTAACTTTGCCCATTCTATTTGGACATAACCCAGTCCTGAGATGCCCATGGGGACATTGCAAAGGGGCTCTGGGTCTCATTCAACATGAGATGGTCTATAAACCTTTCTGATTTCATCTTTCCTTGAAAATGCCTATACATTTCATTGCACCGTTAAAATAAAAGCAGCCTTTTTTTCTTTGGTTGCAAAGACCAATATGTCAGCTAAATGTCCAAATGAAAAACATCACTGCCTTTTAAGGCTTTATTTTTTGTTTCCCTCTTCCCCTTACCTGCCTCCCTGAAGCTGTGACCTAGTGTTAGCTCTTCAGCACAAAACCACAGCTACCAAGCAAGTGAAGTTCTGGCCTCTATCAACTCCATCAACTGAACCAAGGAGCATGTGTCTGATTTACAGAAAGTTCTCATTATACAAAATTTACAGTATAAGCCAGACAGCTCATATGATATTAGAAGTAACTTATCTATGATGTGCTGCACACGTTCATTATGATAATTTAACACTAATTTAAAAATATACTTTACCATTAAACGCAGTGAAAATAACAGATTGTCAAACTAAAAGATCCTGTGAAAATAACTGTTGTTAGGACTAATATTGTGTGAAACACCACTCTTCAAAGACAGGCAACTTGTGCAAAGGGCACTGAGAGAGTATAGAGATGCACGTTCCAGGTAAAGTTCCTATTTAAATACAGACCTGATTTGGATATGGCTAATTTTGATATCATTCTTCATATAATTTAGCACTGTATGCATATGTACATGGGCTTTAAAACAACTGCAGAAGCTTAAAGAGGAGCAATGGCACTTGAAAACCCCCACTTATAGGTATACTTAAAAAATAGTTAAGTAACTTTTTTTTTGTGGTAAATACTTATTAGAAACATATCACATGTGTTACATATTACATAGTGTACCCAGAGCAATAACAATATTACAGCTGAAAAATGAACAAGTCATTATTTCATCTATGAAACAAAGTTTAAGCCACAGTTGTAAAAACACAGACCAAAAAAAAAAACACCAAAAAAACCACAATAAAACAACAGCAAACAAAATAAACCCAAAGAACAACACTAAAAACCCCAAACCCAAAACAAACAAACAAACAAAACCAAAACCCCAAATCAAACCAAAACCATGGATTGCCAACCCATCACATGGCAGTAATGGGAGAACGGAGGTATAATGTGACCTTCTCAAAAGTTGATGCAAGTAACTTATATGACAAAAACGACTGAGAAATTTATACACTCCATTATGCTACTTCTGAAGGAAAATTCTCCACCTCTGTAACTATAATTCCAATACATTTAATAGTTTGGTACTGAATACACAATCTCTGTTATCTGTGATGAAAATCACAAACCATTGCTGGACCAGAGTATATATAGTCTTACAGTGAACTGAGGCAGAAAAAGAATCATGAAGAAGGAAAAATCATACTCATATGGAGTATTAATCTCACACAGGAACAATTATATTAAAATAAAATTACTCTAAATTCTTTTCTATATGTTTGTTCAACTAATAGATTCGGGAACACAAGTTATTCATCAGATCCTAGCACCAGCAAATCATTTACTGGAAACTACTTTTTAGGCATCTGTGCTTGGTTAAAATTAAACCCAAAATGCATCAGTGTTCAAAACTTTATGGATGTCAAGCACAATTCCAGTGCAATGTCTACCCTTATGACTATTTAGAGGGGAACAAATATGGTGAGGATGCTGTAAAATTATTTAGGAAAGCCCAAGGCCTTTTGAAGTTTATGTATAATTTTCTTTCCTCTTTTAATTACATCCTTCTGAGCTCATGATTTCAAATTCAGTTTACACAGAAAAAGCTGGTGATATTTCACCTCCTCCACAGGATATGCCAAGAGGTGTATGGCTGAAGTCACTTAGAGCAGTTGTGTCACAGTTTCAGCAAGGGCACAACAAAACATACAGGTTCTTCAGCTCAGGCAAGTCTTCCACAACTACAAGGGTACCATAAGGCAACCCAACACAGACCCACCTCCCGATAAGTAAGCCAAGTTCCACTAATTTCAGTAGCTCTTGATACCTCATTTTAAACCATCTGAGAACTCCTGATTTTGACTGAATATCATCAAGTTCATTACAAAAAAAATTTTAAAAAAAGGATGAGACGCAGATCAGTAAAAATATTTCTTCTGACTCAGCAGCCACAAACTTCCCTCCCTAATGGCTCAGAATTTCACATGAGAACTGAGGAGCATCTCTGTCCCCAGCTAATGGCAGGGACTGGGCTGACAGGAGCTTTTTTGAAGGACTTTACTCATGTGACTGAGTATCAATTAGGTGGGAATTATTTAAAAAGAGTCATAGCTCAGCAGTATAGAGCTGTGCACACATAATGGCTTTGAATGCCACAGAAAGGCAGACAATGAAAAACAACAGAGCCACTGTGCAGACTGAGGTGGAAAAAAGGAGCACAGACCAAGGACAAAGATGAGAACCCGCTCCTCACAGAAAGCTGTCATGGAGCCATTTGCACGCTTGACTCTCAATGTGAAATTTGACTATTCAATTTTTTATCATATAAAAAGCCAATTGAGAGAGTCAATTGGGGAGCCAAAAGAAATCCAACTTGAAATCCGGTCAGGGCAGACAGGTAGCACTGTAACCTTTAAAAAAACAAAAAAAAGAAGGAAGAAAATTGCAAAACTGTTTATTGGGATTTGGAGGGGTTTGTTTGTTTGTTTAAAATTTCTGCTATCCCTCTATTTTAATTCTTTGCCTTTATCTATTCTCAATTAACTATCTCTTGCACTAGAAGAATGTTCTAGGTTTTCTAAGTTAGTTTCCAGCAACAAGCTGACTTTTCCATTGCTTGAAGGCCATCTTATGCCAACTAACAGTTTCAACACTCTAAAAGATAAAAGCATGATTAGAAGGTTCATGCTAAACTGGGCTCAGCAATAAAATACTGATCCTTCTGAAGATGGCCATTAAATTAACTGCAAAAAAACCCTACAAGTGTGTAATGTTACCCCTTTACTTTTATATTGTTTTCTACATTTTAGCATTTTAGTCAACAACATTGTTCTGATAGTAATGATGATGCAGCCATTTAAATCCTCTGTGTAAGAGATTTGTATCAAGTTTTGGGAGAAAAGCAAACTCAAACTTATTAAAGTTCAGATTTACTACAAATTCCAGCTGTGCACTGGGTTCACAAAATAAAAACGAGCAACTGCACAACCAAGGCTGTAGAAGAGATGCTGTAACTTATTTATAGCCTGCTGGGCCATCCAGTAGGCTGAACAAGCAGCGTGCCCTTTTCCCATCATGGCAACCAGCATCGCCTTTGAGCCACTGTGCATGCAAACATCACAAGGAATGGGTATCAGTTCCAGATGAAAGAGCCCTGAGCATAATGCCAGAATGAGAGCCTGGACACACTAGAAAGCAAAGGTATTTTCTGCCCACAGTTCCCAAACTGACTGCTTGGCACCACGCCACATGTAGATATCCTTACACAACAGTTGTACAAAGCTAAGAGAACCGTAGTAATCAGTATTTATTTATTACACAATCAAAATATCTTAAACACATGGTGCACACTTGCTCAGAAGTAATACTATTTATACTATTTAAAAGAACTCAAGTTTTCTTAAAAAAAAAAACCACCAAAAACAACAAACAAACCAACAAACAAACATGAAAGGAAAAAAAAATACGGTATTCATCACTATCAGGAAAACCCAAACCCAAAACATGATGACATCTGAGAGCTTGCTGATCATCAAACAATTTAATGTAATTGCTCAACAATTCAAAAAGATGTTTATCTGTCTATAGTTTTAGAAGAAACTAACAATAAATGCTTATTGCAGTTTCAACAGAATTTTACAGAATTCCTTGGCACAAAGGAGAGAGATGTTCTAAGTCTTAGCTTCTCTGACAACTGCTAAAGCTGAAAGAGTTATTTGCCTTCAACATGCTTCATTCCACAGAGAATCAAACTTTTAGATCTGGTCTTAATGGGAATTACAGACAATGGTGATAATACCTTGGCAACATCCTAAATGTGTGTTTTTCTTGACTCCCAAGTTCTGATTTGCTCCACTGTGCTGTGATAAAAGGAAGGACTTCTGCTGAGTAACTTGGCTGTGCACACTGTTATTAGAAAATGTTAGATACAGGGTGTATTAAGTAGAGCCTTCCTTCAACTGACTGACAGGCAGTTGTGTTTCCACCTACTTTTTCTTCCAGATCCTTAAAACTGAACATTTTTGTGGCATTCAACACTGACAGAGATGTTTTTCATGTGTTCATAGCTGAGAGGACAAAGTTCCTGCTCAGGTTAGCTTTTTCAAAAGCCAATTACTGGAATCAGCATTCTGAGAATGCCATACAAAGGCCTTGATCTCTGGCAGAAACAAGTCATAATAGTGTGAACCCCGTGCTAAGGGTCTTCTGAAAGGATCTCTCTGGATCTTAATATATATAGTTAAATTTGACATTAAAATTTCTACAACGTCATTATCTACTAAAAGCAAGCAAGCAAGCAAGCTCCCCCACAAACAATAACCTCTTTCATATACAAATTTCAATGTAGGGATAGTAGCTTCCCTCAAATGCATTATATACTCTGCCATCTGAATGACCTGCTCAGTCAGCATTTTGAATCTAGTCCATGCTGACAGACCAAGGCTTTCCATTTTCCGTTACCTCTGTCTCTCACTGTAAGTTAAAACAAGTATGTAGTTATTTAAAATAGATACATCCAGTCTGTATACATGCATACACATAAATGCAGCATCATGGACCCAGGCATGGAAGGATGCTTAAAACATGCAGAGAAAGTGTATCAGGGTACAAAGAAGTATGTTAAGGAGTTCTAAGTAGGTTATTAGGGTGAACCTTTACCAATGGCAGAAAGCTGATTTATCACATCTCTCTGTCACTTCAGCAACTAAAACACTAACCATGGGGTATTTTTCAGAACAAGAAAAAAAATTAAATTACACCTTCTGCTTACAATTATCCGAATGAAGAAAAGCTTAAGCTACTGAACATTAATAGCTAGTATACAAACAACTGTTACCTGTATAATAAAATCACCAAAGTAATTCCAACTTTGCCTTGGACTTCCAAAAAGCAAGATGTACACATATGGTTGAATTAGCTCAGTTACTCAGAAATCAGTGGAGTAATTCCAAAGATAGATTTGGCCCATTATCTACCTGCACAGCACAAATGAATAATGCAAATGTGTATGCAAAGGACCGTGAAGTATCTCAGCTTAGCAGTGCATTTAAAATGTATCACTAACTTTCAGCTTCTTGAAATATTTATCAGCCACAGGAGGTTCCACTGAGAGCACATTCTAGTAGGAACTTCACTGAATTTTTATTTCGGCACCTGATTTAGAGGACTTTAGAAAAGGAGACTGGAATTAACTGCTGTAACATCTTCACATACTGCTCTGACACCACAGGCTTCACGAGGACTTCATGAGTGTTTCTAAGTCACTTTAATGTTCCTCCCACAGCTGAGACCAACTGGGGCCTTTAGGAGGGAGAGGAAGAAGGTACCAGTTTCTGCACACGACTTCAGAAGCCACTAAAATTAAACTGTCTGCAATTAGAAAGCTACTGAAAGAATCCACAGTAAATGAGCATGCTTTAAGACACCACAATCAACTGAAAAACACCACAGAAAAAGTTAAGCAGTCTCACTAAAATCAGTCTAGTGGTACAAACTAGTTAAAATGACTAGTTGGATCAAGTAGGAAAAAGCTTGGATCAATTGCACACAGCACTTAAACTACTGAGCACCTGTTAAATGTTAAATTTGTTTTACTGAACTTTTTTTGAAATAAAATTTGATCTTGAAGTAATTACAGTAGTTATGTTCATCTAATAAAGATAGGAACATCTGAAGAATTTTTTTTTTAAGAGGAATACTCTAGATTACCAGAAGAAAAAAAAAAAGGAAAAAACAAACAAACCAAATCCAACCCACGGAACACCTCAGCATTTAGCTTAACATTGAGTAGTTATTCCATTTTGGCCTAGAAAACCTTTTGTTTCCTACTTTAACTGATAAAAAATAACTATATCAGAAAGAAATTCCCTCCAAGCCATGTATTTCAGTCCTTATGGACTTAGGGAGGATACATATTTACTCCTTCAACCTCACAAATGCAGTCACCTAGTAAACAGTATTACTCCACATTAAGAAATTCCTGCAGTGTTTTGAGTCAGTAAAAAATACATAAAAACAATATGCTCTAAAAACACTCATTTTCAATTGTTGGTAGAAAGTACTGGACATAAGGAAGGGTGGTTTGTTTTTACACTTTATGTATTTCACTTATTCAGCCAAAAGATCAAACTATTGAACAGTTACCTTAACAAGTATACAGAACTGTGTCACAGAAGGCAGTTGGGACTTTTTCCACACAACTGGCTTCCACATGAAATTCATTTATTAAATCCCTTGAACAGTCAGTCACATTTCCCTGGGACTTGGGCAGCACCAGACAAAACTAGCAGGTCATAAACATGCATTATTTTTACTATCTGCAATGAATTTCAAAATAGCTGATGCATCTAAAAAACAAAAAAATCTACCTGAAAAGCTCAGCAAAGTCTGAAAGGCTGAATATAATTATTAAAAATGCAAATCCTGTTCTCACCTGCTTAACACTATAATTTGAAAAGAGAGATATCACTACAGTTGAGTATATGGTATTTTACTGAGAACATTTTCTAGGGTGAAAGTACAAAGCAACAGGTCTGCAAACTCAAAAGCATGCATCTACAGAAATGCGTTTTTTCACAAGGAAGATCGGCTGGTCGAATTATTTTAACTGACTGGAGTTACTTAAAGCTTTGCTTTAGACTGGTCACCCCAAGAAATAACCGCGGTCAAATCAAGTTTTGCTGAATAGGAACAGGAGGCATTTAGGGGAAACAAGATACTGAAGAGCAACATTTACTTTCTCGCCTTTAGTGTGAATTCTAAAATGTGGCCAATTGTGCTACCTACTTGCCCTTGGGCAAGACACTTACAGCATTTTGAAGTCGAAAAACATCCGTGAGACATCCAAAAGTGACGTTTTAAGACAAGACATAAACCTTTCCACGAAAGCTCCCATTCCATCTCACACAAGAGATCCATCTTTAAAGCTTTACCTTTTGTCGCCCTCTTGTAAGTTAACCTCCTGAATCAGTTCAGCTGTGCCCCTGGAATCCTCCTCAGCGCCGAGCCGACTTTCCCTCCTCTCCGGAGCGGCAGCTCAAGCAGCTCTACTCTTTT
>VXBR01007193.1:1411767-1504347 GCA_013400215.1 Cisticola juncidis
CGTCTTCAGCTTTTTTTTTTTTCCCCCCCACGCTCAGTGTTCACACACAGGTATAGTCATTTAAGTTTTCCAATTGAGGGAAGTCGATAAGCTACTAGTGAGCAAAGTGGAGGGCAGGGCAATCACCAACCGTGCAAAGTTTAACAAGTGAAAGTGCCGGATTCTACAGCTGGGACGGGGCAACCCTGGGTGTATGAACAGACTGGGGGGCCAGATGCTGGAAATCAGTGCCGCGAAAAGGGACCGGGTCAGTCACAAGCTGAACATGAGCCAGCAGTGCCCTGGCAGCCAGGAGGGCCAAGCCTGTCCTGGGGGGCATCAGGGACTGCATGGCCAGGCAGGCAAGGGAGGGGATTGTCCTGCTCTGCTCTGAGCTGGGGCAGCCTCACCTCCAGTGCTGGGGACAGGTTTGGGTACCACAGTATAAAAAAGACTGAGCCTTTAGAGAGCATCCAAATGAGAGCCGTAAGGATGGTGAGGGACATTGAGGGGAAGCTCCATAAGAAGTGTATGAGGTCACTTGGTCTGTTTGGCCTGGAGGAGACTGAGGGGAGATCTCACTGAAGTCACAATTTGCTTATGAGGGGAGGCAGAGGGACAGACACTGATCTCTTCTCTGTGGTGACCAGTGACAGGACCCAAAAGAATGACATGAAGCTGTGTCAGCGGTTTAGGCTCGATATCAGAATAAGGTTTTTCACCCAGAGGGTTCTTGAGCACTGGAACAGCTCCCCAGGGAAGTGTGCACAGCACAAGCCTGACAGAGTTCAAGAAGTGTTTGGACAATGCTGTCAGGCACATTGTGCCATGTCTTGGGGCTGTCCTGGGCAGAGACAAGGGTTGGTGTTCCTTGTAGGTCCTATCAACTCAGATATTCTATGATTCTATGCATAGCATAACTTCACATTGAATGAATGTAACTCCACATCAGAGTCTTACAGATCTCATCAGTCTCTTACAACACAAAACATTACATTTGGGGGCATATATTCTTCTTTTCACTTTTCTTTTAAACTTCTGCTTTGCACACTGTATGACCTGAAGCCGTCAAACTTTAAAATACACAGTCATCTAGAAAATAAAGCTTACTTACACTTGAATTTTTAGATGTATGCAAAGCAATAAGTGGCAAGGTCACAAGCTAAGGGATAAGTGGCTGGCCCAAGCTCCACTGGGGACAATCCTGAGTCTCCAGAGCACAATGCTAGGAAAAAATCTACATCCAGCATTCCTGCTCCTGAATGCCACAAGACTTTGTAAGCACCCTGCAGTCTGAGAGCTTTTGGGTCAAGGCTCAAACTGCCAAAGGTGGAAATGAAACTCAACATTCATGACAAATTTCTACAACCCCAGGCAAGACCCTCGTAGATGTAATTATGCCCATAAAAGATTGGTGATGGTTTTTGGCATGGTGCAAATATTAAAATGGTTCAATTATTCTGCTGAAGTCAAAAAGATTTAATTTGTTCCTGAGAATTTCTTGCTAAACTGCCTTATTCAGTACACGCATTTCCATTGGTCAACACCTCTGATGTGAATGCTGGTGGAAAACAACTGTTCCATTATTTTACATACAAAGATCCTGTCAGGCAAAATAGCCTTCCCTTTCACATATTAAGCTTCATACACAAATCGTGTGAATAAACTGTCAGCTTAGACTCCAAAATGAGTCCTTCCCAAGGTTTTTAATGTAATTTTTATGTCCATTTTAATTTTAAAAGAATTACTTGCACACAGCCTTTGTTATTTGCTGCCAGTGTTTAGGTAAAAGGCTTCAGGACTGGACTAGAGGCTTGCATTTTAGCCTTTTCTTAAAATTCCATATTCAATACACATCCTAAAAAACCAGCTCCTTTCTACACAGATAGAGCCACCCCTTTTTCTGAACCACAGTAACCATGTACTTAGCATGCCCTATCATTAATATTTACCACTTCTGATTGAATCAAAATTTCACTGCACACTTCAGTAGCCTCTCAAAAATCCCAATGAAGCTGAGGTCACTTTTGCTTGATTTGACAGGACACAGCATACACACTGAGGAAGGAAAAGCAGCATTTCAGGGTCTGAAGGGACAAAAAAGTAGCCGACTTGGCTTCTACCAATCTTGCCTTGGATTGTGTGCACTGCCTGGGTCAAACAGGTACAGGGGTTGCCCTCAGCGTTCTCCCAAAAGGGAGGGAAGAAACAGATAGCACCAGAACAGGTTCAGAGGTTTAGCATTAGAAACTTCTTTTAAACACCTGCTGAGGCTAATGAAATAATAATAGTAATAGCAACAACAACAACAACAACAACAACAACAATAATAATAATAATAATAATAATAGACACAATCAGCTACTAATCCCAGAAACTTTTGGAAGGGGAAAATCCAACAGTTAATTATATTTCTAAAATTTTAAGGAAGTAAAATGTTGCTGGGGGCAACGGATAAGTTCTTTATTTTAGCTCCTGAATGGCGAATCTACCAGCTTCCTTGTACCTCTGCCAAGCTGTAAGTGTCATTTAAGGAGAGCAATACAACAGTTTATTGTTGTTCTCCAGCGCTGCTTGGGATGTAGAAAGAAGACCGTTTATGACACATTAAAGGTCACAAATAAATGGCAATTTAATAGGAAAAAAATCTACTCCACATGCAAGAATATCTCAAAAGCATAGTTAATTACATAGCAGCCTGAGCAATTTCTCTTTTATTCAAATATTGTGAACAGCCATCCTGTTTTATTTCAATGAGCTAATATGCATCATCACCTCAGAAAAGCTCTGTTAAAAAAATCAGAATACAGGTGCTGTGAAGTTATTGCATCTATTCCAGCAGTGCACAACACACAGGCCATTTTGCAGTATATTTAATAGAGAAATTTAACCTATCGATACAATTCAAAGGGATTTCACTCTCATTGCCAAAATCAATGATTGTTATTAAAATGGATTGCTACATATTTATGAAAGAGCCGTTCAACCACTTGACATTTGTGCAGATCGCTATCTTTATGTAAAGGGATCCTATCTCATAAAACTGATTGATGAAAGTGGAGGAAAACTATTCCAAGTTCAAACCCATGTACAGTTCCTGTATATGGGTAGAATACCTACTTTTTCTGAATCACAAAAATTCCTACAGACTTAAAATTGATCAACTCCTTAAGTGCTCTGTTGATATTTGTCTCATTGTATGCTGAAGCTGTGCAAACTTTGAGAGTTTGAACAGAGAGAAACAGAAAGAAACCCTATAATTTATTTCTGAACTACTGGAATAAAAGAAACCTGTGTTTTAGATGGAATGATGAGAATAGAAATCAGGTGTATGATTTTTCTTTCATTCATACAACATGGTTGTCTCAGAACCACAATTCAATGTTCTTATGCTAACATCCACACCTCACTTTATTTTCTACACAAATGCACATTCCCCTTCTTTTCATGTTGGCTCATCAAGAATCATTTAAATAAACTCAGGACATCTCCAGATGTCAAGAGTGTAGTCCCTAGGTGAATTCATTGTCATTTGAATGAAAAACATCAATACTGAAATCTATGTTTTCAGAAAAGATTTATCTGTAAACATTTCAAGGCAGCTGTATGAAGGCCAGAGGTAAGGGTTAGCTTGTGCTGTCCTTAATGTGTGTAGTGAGCCAACACTCATACACAGGATAGACTGCTGTACTAGCTAGAAATAAGACAATTTCATGCAGAAGAAATAAAGTAAATAAAGCTATTTGGTGAGGTAGTTTCTGTACTGAGTTGTGGTAGGGTTCTTTTCCTCCTAAATTCTTTTTTAAGGGTCATTTTGCTGTTCCTCTACTTGACAATCTATGCATATGCAGACAGCAATTACTCTAGAATCTTTGCTTTTTCTCTACTAACATTTTCTTGTCTGGGACATTAAGTTACCGTGAAATAGTCCTGCAAGTACTGCAAAACTTCACATGTTTTTCAGAAGCTTGGGCCTCCGTCAGAATCTCTTACTATACTTTACTCATGTTTCCCTCTTGATCTGATAACCCTGTGGGGACGACCACTCTGAGAATAAGTAAGGGGTTTCTGTGATACTGGGCATGGTGGCCCTGCAGATCCCTACAGTTTTTCTCCCATCACATACTAAGTCCAAGCAAATTGAATAAACAGGGAATTTTGTTCTTGCATAATAAATGAAGAAAGCCTTTTTAAGGGTCTCAATAGACAGTAGTAGACAGCTCTTATTTCCACCAACTTTTGCTCTTTATGTTCTGTAACACCAATGAATAGCAAAATTATTTTAAAATAATAATACAGGCCATAGGGTCTTTAAGACTTACTCTGTTTTCCTGTTTGGGGGAATACCCAATTCAGTAAGCAGATGAGTAACCATCAGAAAGCAAGATGAGAACATGCCTATTTGCTAACCTAGCCTTATTAAAAGAACTACTAAGACATTTCCTACTGCTTTGAAAAAAAAATGGCTAAATGTTTTTAATACTCAGCAAGAACTTCGCAGAATGTAAGCCACTTTTAAGTCACAGAGAAGAAAGCAAAACAATTTCAGAAGGCATGCTGAAGATAATCCCAGTTTCTTGGAGAGAACATGAATGTCTGCAAGATCGCCTGGGCCCGGTAGAGCCTTGTTACAGTGCTCTGAGCACTGTATTAGACAAGTGGGATGGGACAAAAAAGGCAAAAAAGAAGCAGCGGTTTCTACAGTGTAATCTGAATGGTTTTTTTCTGTTGATGATTTAATCACCATCAGAACCATGGGATGTGATAGATAACCTTATTCTCAAGAAACCCACACCACCCACCTCTCACAGGCAGTGCTCAATGGTCAGTGCTATTCTGTACTCCTTAGTACTCCTTCCTATCCTAAAGATTTAATGCAAGCATAAAAACAGAACACAGAAGCCATGACGCTGGGGATTTTTTTCCCCCTTTTTATCAATTTCTGGTTGTTAACTTATGCAGAGAGTATAGGAGAAACTGAAGAAATTCTGCCTCAAAAGAATATTCTGTTTCTACCTACCATCTATGTGCATTTATGGCTATATTGCAATGAGCACAAATGAGACTAGTTTGTAGCCTGCAGTTTGTTTATAATATTTCATCTTGAGCATCTGTAGTTAAAACAGAAGAAAATTGTTGCAGTGGTAGGCATTAGTGCTAGGTAAGTCATCAAGAATAGCTTCATTGCCTGTTCACAACAAGAGATGCCCAGCAATGCAGAATACAATGCATTGGGATAAGAAGGAAGAATCACATTTGGTTGGAAGGGACCTTAAAGATCATGTAGTTTCAACCCTCCCCTCCATAGGCAGGGACACCTTTTACTAGAGCGGGTTGCTCTGTGCCCCATCCATGTTGGACTTTCAACACTTCCAGAGATGAGGCATCCACCATCTCTCAAAGCAACCTGTTCCAGTGCATTACCACCCACATTGTAAAGAATTTCATCCTAACATCTAATCTAAACCTGCCATCCTCCAGCTTAGGGCCATTCTCCCTTGTCCTGTCACTACATGCCCTTGTAACAATCCATCTCCTGCTCTATAATCCTTCTCTCTCCTGCAGGAGAGGAGCGTCTCCCCCTTTAGACACTGGAAGGTGCTGTAAGGTCTCCCTGAAGCCTTCTCTTCTGCAGGCTGAACAGCCCCAATCTCTCAGCCTGTCTTCATAGGAGAGGTGCTCCAGCCCTCTGAGCACCTTTGGGGTCTTCCTCTTGCCTCAGTCCAACAGGTCCATGTCTTTCTTTTGTTTGGGACTCCACAGCTGGATGCAGCACTCCAGGTGGGGTGTCACAAGAGCAGACCAGACAGGCAGAATCACCTCCATTGATCTGCTGGTCCTGCTTCCTTTGATGCATCTCAGGATATAGTTGGCCTTCTGGGCTGCAAGTGCATATTGTCAACTCACATCAAGCTTCTTGTCCACCAATACCCCCAAGTCCTTCTCCACAGGGCTACTCTCAATCCATTCTCCCCACAGCCTATATTTGTGCCTGACCCAGGTGCAGCACCTTGTACTTGGCCTTGCTGAACTTCATGAGGTTTGCAAAGGTCCACCTCTCAGGTTTGTGCAGGTCCTGCTGGATGGTATCCCTTCCTTCTGTTGTGTTGATCACATCACTCAGCTTGGTGTCATCAGCAAACCTGCTGAGGGTGAATTCTGTCCCAGTGTCCATGTTGCCAACAAAGATGCCAAACATCACCAGTCCCGATACCAATCACCGAGGAACACCACTTTTCACCGGTCTCCACTTGCACTACCAATTCACTTCCCTCACATCAAGTTGTTAGTAAAGATTTCCTGATCAAAATTTGATCTTTCAAATTTGATGCCAGTTCAGAGTCGGAGTTAACATCCTTCTGAGACAACTTTAACAAATGTGGGGAGGGAAGGTGCTTATGTTGCATGTGCATTCTTCACTTCAACAATACAGAATCTTGGAAAACCAAATTAATGAGAGAATGTGCCAACTGTATAAAATCTTGAAGGACTGGGTACTGTGGGCTATTTTCACTTAAATGACAGGATCTTTTTAGTTAGTAATTATTGTTTGAATAGAGGAATTCTCAAAAGTTGCTGCATTTACCTGCAAAGAAAATCTAAGGGTGCATTGGAAAAAGATTAATCAATATTGGAACTAACAAATGGAAAGCAAAAATGTTATTACAGCCATATACTCCATTGCTGGTGTGGTGATCAGTGGCAGAAGCAATTCATCACTACTACACAAAACAATGTCGGTAACGCAGCTTCACTTGCTTCGTCTTGTATGATGTATACAAGCGTCAAGAAAAGTTCAACATCTGTGATGCTGAAGCTTTGTAATAGTCAAACATTATGATGGGTTTTCTGTCAAACTAAAAAGAGTTCAAGACTCAATACTTTGCACAGAACAAGTGCACAGCAGTGGTGTGTGTCACATACAGTCTTACACAGTGTCACTTCTTCAGCCTCCAAGTCACTTTGAACAAGTAGAAGGCTTTTAAAGTCTGACTTTGTGTCACAAGGCAAAGAAGAAATATATCCTTTTATCTGGGAATTCATCTCTGACCAGAAATAGAGACTTGCTGCTCAAAACAGGTTGTTTTTCTTCTCTTTCTGAATATAAAAATACGGATCGGGTCAGGTAGCATGAGGCTGCTTTCTGCTCTCAAAAAGATCTTTAAAATGAAACTACACATTTGGAGAATGAAGATTTGGGTTTTCAAGCAAACCAGAATATAAACACATCAGGAGCTGGTAACAGAAGTAACAACGCAACAGAAATCCATGAAGGGAATGGAGATCATTGACAAACAAGCGTTTCATTAGAAAAGACTTTTTTTGCATCAATTTTTGAATTAAGAAAATCAATCAGAAGTGAAAATATACTGACAGCAGCATGAGGAAGCAGCAGAAGTTCATCAGAAAGAAGTAGTGCAATTTGACCTTTTGTCAGACCCTTTACCAACCTGCAACTGGGTATTATGCAAGTAGCCGTAAAATAGGTTGAATTATTTAGCAAGTGTGGGACTTCTAAAGCAAGGTAGGTCATGACCTACCTGTGTCAGCAAATCCAACTGCACTGGAAAACTGAGTCTCCCAGGATGCAGCCATGGTTTGATGGGAAAGCAAGAATAGGGAGAAGTTCTTCAGGACAGAAAAGCCAAAACCTGTGTTCAATTCAATTAGCTAGCAGATGTAACTAAAATTTTAGAGGGAAAGATGGAAGTGTTTTTAAAGTCAAACCTATGGGAGAAAAAATGGGGCAAGGTATGAATGAGCATAAAAAGTGTTTCAGGCTTCTCTTTTGATAGTTACAAAACTCCATTTTTTGAAAATTACTGTAAGGTGCTGACTTATTTTTCTCCGTGTATATTTAAAATGGACATTATAAAATCATTGGGTAGAGATATAATAATGTTAACAACTCCTCTTTTATCATGCAAAATTTCTTTGACAGCTTGGCATATAGCTAATCACTTTTTAAAAACTGAATGCACCCCAATGCAGTGGACCTAATTTTTTAATCTGTCAGCCAGAATTTGTCATTAACAAACTTTAAAAAACTGATTAAATACTTCATTTTTTTATCAGTCTTGTGCCTTGGCAATGGGCTGAAGAAATTTTGTATTTCCAGCAAGATTAATGAATAATTATTGGTTGAGATTAAACTGCTATATAGATTTAATAGATTTCTGTCTTGGATGTGGAAGTACTCAGAATAAACTGACGAATGATTGCCACAAATGAAAACAAGTTAACCTGATCAGAGGGAAGTTGTGGAGGCTGAGGGATAAAAAGAGAACAGATAAAAAGCTGGGAATGGATCTGATGTTCGGAAAGGTGTATGAGACACTGATACTACCAGAAAAGAGAGGCACCTGTTAATGACTGCACCTACCATTCTTTTTGAGGTTACAGGCATATTAACCTTCCCTTGCTACAGCAGTCATATCAGGTACAAATCAATCTATTTCAGGGAATTCTTTTGGACAACCATGACTGCTTGGCTACTGGAGTTTCAGTTTAGGTTTTTAATCAGATAAGGACAGAGGTGTATTTTTGGTTTTGGTTTGGTGTGGTTTTGATGTGGAGGTTTTTTCCTCCTAAAAGCACACAGTACATCTGTACCATAAGTGTTATTACAGATACAATGATTTTATAGAACAGGGAATTATGAAGTATAGTCACGTATTACTATAGCAAATACTAAAGGCCTCACACTCTACTCGTAGAATATTTGCTGCAAAAACCAAAAAACAATGTTATGTACACCCAAGAGAAAGCAACTCTGACAATGATTAACAGACCAATTAAGTTATTTAAACTTCTGATAACATTCTCCAGTCAATAAGGCATTCACTCTAATAACTTAACAATGCTACGTTTATATAGCATCCTTTTCACACTTTGTCTTCACTCTGCAGCTCCATCTTTTTCTTCCTCTCTTCTCAATCACTCCCTTATTCTTTCCTGCCACTTTGCTCTCCTCTACCGTAAATCCAGTTCCCTTAAGGAAAAACAAAAATCCCAGCAACACTCAAGCATACTATTCCTTCCCTTTGTTGGCATGTTATCTCTCTGTCTGTGTCCTCAAACAAATGAAACAACATTTTGTGAAGAAATAACGCTCTTTCTTGCACACACTGTTGGAGACTATGTTGCTCATTACTTATAGTGCAGTAAACATGAACCACAGTAGTATATTTTTTTAAATGCAACTATCCTTCTTATTGCCTCTTTCCACTTCAAAATATGGCAGGAGGTTATTAACACCCCAAAAACCCCAGTGCTCCCAAAACACCCAACTATTTCAATTCAGCCTGGATGCCAAACCCACCATTTCCTGTGCAACACCAAGAGGCTGCAGTGCCAGACCTTCACTGCCCACCTAGGGCACACATCCCAGCCCATGGGTGCTGAATCCCAGCTCTGCTTTGAGCACTGGGTGTTGGCTCTAGTGACCATCAGGGAGCAGCAGGGCTGAGCTGCACCGGAGCGGGGAGAGGCGTGCCTCCACCATGGGCAGAGTGCTGTCCTACAGCACCTCTTTTATCCTTTAAGGGTGACAATACATGTAACTACCTACAATATCCCTCAGCCCTCCTTTATGTGCCCAGTAAACCTCAAGTAACTTTGACCTAGTGGAACATTATTTTTCTGTGCACAGAGTGCTCCACTACAATATTTTCTCCTCCTCCTTCAGAGATGCCAAGAGATTTTGGTCATTGCCTCTTCCCGTGCTGTGGTGCAAATTTATTGTCTCCTTTCTTTTCATGGCAACACATCGTGCTAGAATTGCTGCTTGTGTCTTGGCCCGTGCTGAGCTGTCTGTCAGCCTTTACACCTTGCCCACGAGTGTTAAATTCAAAATGTGTTTCTAAGCTTTTTGAGTAGCTGCCCTCATGTGATATAAAAGCTATCAGTAAACCAAACTGATACACTGGGTAGAAAACATTAACAGAAACTACCGAGTGACTGTTTGGTCTAAGAACTTATATTTATGAGATGACATTATCTCTATAAACTGGAAAGTGAAAAGTTACATTGTGTTGACCCACATAAGAGCTCAAAATCCCCACATTCAATATATTTGCTGGGAGTGAGCACAGAAAGATAGCAACACATTTCCCAGGATGTCTTAGTAGAGTAAGGAATTTAACCCTCCTAATAAGAACCTTTTCACATGGTCTGCATTTATAAGAAGAATGGCTAAAATCTTCCTTAACTCATGCCTCCTGAAAGAACTTTGAAGTAGCTGACAACACCATGTCTCAGGGAAGACTGTCTCCTTTCCTTGGCCTCCAGAGGAAAAGGGTTGTCTTTTGGGTGTGTTCATAAACTGGTGGATAGGGCCTAGTTACTGTAAATGAAGTTGCCTTTATGCTTTGCTAGTTACAGACAGAATTTCTCCCAGCTAGGATGTTACGGAGATTAAAACCAAGGGCATGACAGAAAACAGGGGCTTTCTGCATGAATACAAGACATTGTATCTGCCTAGAAGAATCTTGAGACCTATTCAGCAGTAATTTGGGGAAATTACATCTGAAATTTCCTTCATGATGAGGAAGGTGATGCCTACTGCACATTTCTAAACTGAAAACACCTAACTGCACAGGCACATGCTGGGTTTCTTCCACTTACAGACTGAGTTGTGCTCCTTGTGACCTAGGGAGAGCAGCTCTACTCACTCATATGCAGACACACCCCATACATGTCAGCTGGAGCTGGTTTTGAGAACAAAAGAACTGATTCTAATAGACCTACATGGCTTAGACAGCATCCTTTACTTATTCTAACAACAAAAATAATTGCAAATAAATGCAGAATGGAAGGAAGTTACACTTGCTCATGTTGGAAGGTCTGAAACAGGTAAATGTTTATGCAACACTAGAATGCACACATAGCTGCCATACACCCCAGGAGTAAATATATGGGTAGAAAGTGTTGCACCCATTTAAATAAGCTTTTCCATATCTTAAATCTTTATGCAAAAGATACCTAGAGATTAATCTGCTTAGAATATTTTATTACTTATAGCATTAGGTAGTACAGCCTTCTGGCAGGTAATATGTGACAACCACTATGTTCTTAGAGACTGCATCAATACAGCAAGACGTACCAAAATAATAATAATCAAAAACTTGTGGTTTTTTAATGAAAAGGTTTTTCTTATATTCAGTAAAACAAGTAGACTTATCAAGCATCTAGAATTTCAAGCAGCTGTAAATAAATGATAATCATAATTGATAATTATGTCCACCTTCTCGCTCCTTCATTTTACTGAAAACCATGAGAAAACGAGGAATTCTTCAGTAAAAAAACAATTCTTTTCCCATCTGTTTAGACTAAGTAGTGAAATAAAGTCAGTCTGGAGATTAATTTACACTACTTCATAAGCCTAAACCAAATTATTTACACTGTGGGAAGGCAATTGAAAGCAGTGAGTAAGGAGAACATAAAGCCCAGTGCGGCAATTTCCCCTGCTCTCAGAGCCTGGGGACATATTCACTTTTAGCATTAGGGCAGGAAATCATGAACAAGAGCCTGTGTGCTCATGGGCAGTCTTCCAATGAACAGGACAATGGCTTGGAAACACAACTTTAGAAGTCCCCTATATTCCTTATACCATTCACCAATTGACAAAAACATTCCATTTCTGGGGTACATCATGGGCTTTGAAACGTTCTGGGACCTTGATAATAAAGACTGTGGAGCATCCTGGAGAAGAACATGAACGAGTAAATCTCAGTCACTCCGAAGGGCAAGGCCTTTTCTGGGGTGTTTGTCTCTTGCTGACAGCTGGCACTGTTAATGAAGCCAAGAGGCAGTGAAGAGGTAAGAAGCGTTTAACACTGAACACAAGGCTTGTTGCAGAAGCGTTTGCTTGCTTGGTGTTTCTTGACTCTCTGCAACCTAACATTTTGAAACTATTTTTCTTATTCTGCCTTTTCCAGTTTCTCTTCCCCATCCTTTGCAGCTTTTGCTGTTGTTACTGCAGTGTATCTCAAATTATTTTCCTCCATGCTAAAGTAAGGGCAACTATTTCTTTCTTTTAAATTTAAAATTGTATGAAGTTCACATAGAAAATAACCAAGTTACCATACATTTTTTTTCCTTTTAATTAAGGTAACTACTTCACAAACCTACTAAATTTTATTTCACCTAAGAATGGCAGGTAATTTTCTAATTGAGGATTTGCATAAATCAGAGAAACTGCAAACTTCCTACTGAGTGTTTAATTAAGGGAAAATTGATATGGCCTAGAAGACACAAAAAATTATCCGTGGCCCAGGAATTTTGTCATCTGCTGCTCTATCACTGGAGATATAAGTGTCAAATAACTTCATAATTTCTTCTAGAACAAAGATGCTTTGATCTAGCAAAGTGAAATATCCAAGACAAAAAAAAAAAAAAAAAAAAAAAAAAAAAAAAAAAAAAAAAAATCACATAAAGTACCATATGCCAAATGTGTGTGTCATATGTTTCTCAATGTGAAGATGTTTTTAATTTGATAAATTTACCATGATCAAACTCATAAAGTAGATGCTGGCCATGTCAAGTAATTAAAGGTCACTAAGGAATTCTTTAAATGTTGACATTATTACAGGGTCTTATAATATGCATGACTTGAAGACTTTGACAAAATGTATGAGTATTATTTATCAGATCAAAATACTCTGACTTGTTTCTGAAAAAACGTATTTTAGAAATGGGAATAAGTTCATAAGTCTAGAGCATTCCTATACATTAAGAATTAATACTTTGTTATTGGAGACTGAAACAAGTCAGACTCATCCTTACAGGCTAAAGAGAATATTGGAATATAAAAATATGAAATTATATGAAGATAAAGGTAACAATAACAAAAGCTATGTATTTGCTTGGAGCATAATAAAAAAGGAATACATGGAATTTACATAAGAAATTCTAAAGTACAAACAATAACACTTCCTTTCCATTCCATCATACTTTTACATATTTATAACCAAATGTGTGAAAAATAGACACACAGTATGTAATACTTCATGTAAAACTGTATCAATGAAAGAGAAGTTCAGACTAAATGGCTCTGTAGAAGAGAAGGAGAATTCATTTTTTCTCTGTTATCCAAACTAATTTACTCCCCAAACACAAAATACCCATGGTGGCTAGTACCACTGGGAGGTACTAACATAATTTCATGGTTTCAGATGATATCACTAGTGCTACTCACATGCATTTGTATAGTTCAAAAGTTAGATATCATGGCTAGGAAGAATTACACATCCTCTTGCTGTTACACTAAAACAATGAAAACTTTAATTCTTTCAATGAGAAGGAATTTGGAATTAAATTATAAAATATCAGTTAAGAAAAATAAAGGCAAAAATAGCCTTAAATAGCACACAATGTTTTCAACTTTGTTAAACACTTACAAACAATATATGTATTATTTTAAAAACAGCTGAGATATAGCACCTTAGTACTATGAGAACATGACTCATGGCATTTCAGGCTTTGTCTGTTAGGAAACAAAATATTTAATTTTAAAAAGTTATGTGGCTTTAGCAGTGTAATAGCCTTATAGATTGTACGTTTTGTGTCAGCACTCAGCCAAAATGGCACTGCCATGCACTGTATTTGAAACGTATTTTGTGGAAGGTTTTTGAAACCAATAAACCAGAAAATCTGTTGTTTGATAAAGGAATAAAGCTTTACTAGAGCATTAACCCCCCCAGTGGTAGGTATTTGAGACTTGCTCATGGAAAGAAGCACAGCAAAGAATTAAAACTCCCTTGTGTATATATCTCTTGCATAGAAAATTTGTTTCCCGAAGTCCAATGATATGAAATAAATAGAAAGAAAGGAAAATTTATTTGTATGATGGAAAAAGTATTCAAGCCAACATCAAAAGAAAAGTGTACTCTGAGGAAATTATTCCCTAAAAATTGAATCTTTCCTTTCTTCCCTTCTTTTCCTCTCACAGACTGACTTCAACAGCCGTGAACTCTCTCACTCTCGCAATTTTTTTTGTCTTTGAACCTCTGGTATGTAATCTATCCCAAATCTGTCTGAGGTGAACTCCAGAAGGGTGGTAGCACATTCATGGCCATTCACCTCATTTCCAGAATGTTTTACAGAATCACAGACTCACTGAATCAACTATGTTGGTAAAGATCTTTGAGAGCATCAAGTCCAGCCTGTGACCTAGCACCACTGTGTCAACTACATCATGGTTCAGAGAGCCACATCCAATCTTTCTTAAACACCTCCAGGAACAGGGACTCCACCACTTCCCTGGGCAGCTCATTCCAGTATCAAATCACCTTTTCTGTGAAGAAATTCTTCTTATCTAAATCTCCCCTGGCACAGCTTAAGGCTCTGTCCTCTTATCCTACTGCTAGTTGCCTGGGAGAAGAGACTGTTCTTCACCTGGCTACATCCTCATCTCAGAGAGTTATAGACTGTGGTAAGGTCTCCCCTGAGCCTCCTTTCCTCCAGGCTAAACAGCCCCAGGTCCCTCAGCCACTCCCTACAGGATTTGTGTTCCAGACCCTTCCTCAGCCTTGTCCTTCTCTGGACATGTTCGAGCATTTCAACATCCTTCTTAAGCTGGGAGGCCCAGAACTGGACACAGTACTCAAGGTGCAACCTCGCCAGTGCTGAGTACGGGGTGACAATCACTGCCCTTGCCACACTATTCCTGATACAGGTCAGGATGCCATTGGCCTTCTTGGCATCACCTTGGCCCATGTTCAGCTGACTGTCAATCAGCAATCCTAGGTCCTTTTCCACTGAGAAATTTTCCATACAATCTGCATCCAACCTGTAGCACTGCAGGGGGTTGTTGTGGCCAAAGTGCTGGACCTGGCACTTGGTCTTGCTGACCCCCATATTGTTGGATTTGGCCCATTGATCCAGCCTGTCCAGCTTCCTCTGCAGAGCCTTCCAATCCTCCGGCAGATAGATACTCCCCACTACCTGGTGTCATCTGGAAACTTGCTAATGGTAGACACAATCCCCTCATCCAGATCATCAATAAAAGTATTAAACAGGACACAGCCCAACCCAGATCCCTGGGGGATACCACTAGTGACTGATCACCAAATGGATGTGGCACCATTCACCACCACTCTCTGGGCCTGGACATCCAGCCAGGAGTGGTCCTGTCCTAGCCATGGGGTGCCAGTTTTTCCAGGAGTGTGCTGCGGGAGATGGTGTCAAAAGCATTGCTGAAATCCAGGTGGACAACATCCACAGCCTTTCCCTCACCCACCAGGCAGGTCACCAGGTCATAAAGGAAGATCAGGTCGGTCAAGCAGGACCTGCCCTCTGAAATCCATGCTGGCTGGGTCTGACTCCCCCAGACATCCTGTAGGTGCCATGTGATGGTGGTCAAGATGATAACTGTTCAAGTTATGAATGAAGGATTGAGATCGTAGCAAAGACTAAGGAAACTGGAAAAATCTAAATTCTGTGAATTTCATAAATAAAAAAGCTTTTCCATGTGAAAGAATGAAGTGGTGATAAGTCCTATGCTGTATTGAAGCCTCTGGCCTTTATCAACTCACATAACAAGAAAACCATTATTAACAGTCTCATTTCAGGTTTAAAGATAAATTTAAAAATTAAAATAATTATTAGTTACCTTGCAAAATTTTATTTCTTTGTATCTCATACATTATTTTGCCTTAATACTGTTGTTTTCTGCCCTACCTAAGACAGAACAGGAAAACATCTAATATGGACTTTTCATCTCTGTACTTATCTCCAGAGTCCTGCTCTGGTGTCAGCCTGACTTCTCTCTACTTTAATGTATTGTTGCTTTGACTTACAAAGGTGAATAACGCTGGGACAGACTCTTTGTGCAGTTTCTGCTGATTTTTTTTTGCCTGGTTATTATATTTGCAGTTGAAAATGGAGAGGAACACATTATTAATGTTGGTGGTGCTTCCAGTTAGCATTGCAAGCTTTATGACTGGGGATGCTGAGCCAATTTGGACAAAGAGATTGACAGCAAAAAGATAGTGATGCATGTACCAATCACACAAACCAAGGGCCTCACTGCCTCAAAGGCTGATTTTGCTTCCCAGAATGTCTCAGAACATGTCACTGCACAGGGTCACATAAAGAAATACTACAGCACTGGGACAACCCCTGATATAATTCAGCACCCTTTTTTTTACCCCCAGAAAGGTTTTGCTTGTGTTTTAGGAGAACCAGAATGCAGTGAGGGAAAGAAATAACATCTGAGACAAGGTTTTAGCCCTCCATCTTCTTCATCAGCATACACAGGAGTAGAGAGCCTTTTGATGCTGCTGCTCAGTGCTGTGAGACATTACAATCTTCAGAACCATCACAAGACCTAGCACAGGCTAGAAAGACAGAATTAAAGGCAAAGGCTGTTAAGCTAATATCTCCTGAATCCAGTCCCCAATGTCTATATTTAGCTTAGGTCAGATGAAGGATTTCAATCATCTTCCAATAAATCTACTGTAGCACTGTGAAAATAATCAGAAAGTCACTGAGTACTGCTTCCTCAGAAGCACGAGTACACTGGATACAAAAGACTTTTTCTGTATAGTCCCTCTAGTATTTACTCTTGGTGCCATCTATAGGTAGCCCTCACTGTAAAACATTAGTCCACTAAGACAGTGAAATGTGTTATGATCACAGAAATATTTTTTTCTGCTACAGAACCTGTTGGGTTCTTAGTAAGAACAATTAAAATTTTGCTTGTTTTAAAATTACATCTAAGAATGGTTAATCTAAACTCGACTGCAACTCATCTTAATTTCTTCGCATTTTTAGTATTTACTCAAATAGCCACTGAATATCTGAAAATTGAAATTTTCTTGTGATATGAGCAGAAAGTCAACACAGAAATCTCAGTCTAAAATAGCTGTAAAAGTTGAAAAACAATTTTTTCAGTCAGCACACCATACAGATGTAGGATTTTGTGCAAACATTGTTGAGATGATATGAAGACAATTATTTTGAAGTTGTACCTAGAACAGGAAAAGAAAACCTTTTAATACCCCCTTTCCAAAACTCTTACACAGATAAAAACCTCATCCTCCTCTGACCCAGCAAAATGAAAAGGAGAAAAAATACTTTAATAATAGGCCATGAAGAAAGTACCCTAGGAAAAGAACTTTAATATATGTTATATTATTGCACTTATTTAAAATGTAATATGTTTATCTTGTCTTGCACACATGTACTATCATGAGGACTTAGTTCCTTAATGAAGCAGGAGAGAAGAAATCTATTCTTGTAGTCTAATGTAAAAGCTATAATTGCCATAACCTAAAACAAACAAAGAAAAAGGTTCATGTGCATGTGGTGTGTAGCAGACTTCAATTTTTTTATTACATCTAAAACACTTAAAGGTAAAACTAATCCATGGCACTTCCCCATTTTTCAGTTCAGGATCATGCTTGGTTTTGGTCTCTCAGTTGAACTAGAATACTTTACACAAACCATGAGCATCATCCAATCAATTCTTTTGAATTGTAACCTTACTCCTTAATAGAAACTGCCTAATTTAAATTAGTACCAGGAAGAAACAATCTGAAAAGCTTTAGCTATGGTATGTAAAAAGAGTCTACAAGAGAAACAAAACCTCTTTAGTTGACAGTTCAAGTAGGCTCAGATGAAGAAAAGTAAAAGAAATTGAGAAATAAGATGGAAAATTTATATAATAAAGGAAATAAAATGTTGGAGTAACTTTCCAGCATTGTATTGGATTATGCATCACTTCTTTTTAGACTGTCTGGCTTTCTAAAATGATTCAATAGATCAGCCACAGCTTTTGAAACAAATACTAGGATTGTTGTTGAAATCTTATGGCCTACAAAGTATATTATGGACTATCAGTATGTCTCCCTTTATCCTTACAGTGTATGAAATAAAAATCTGAATTAATGATAGCTGAGATATCAAATGACGACATTGTTCATAATCATAAATACAAGTTTTTAACCTTATGTTACACCTTTAGAAGGCATATCAGCCTTAGAATGTGAATATAGTCTATTACTGCATGTGCTCTGAAAGGTATTGATGTAGTATTTTCATTTAAATACATAATTAATTTCATTCAAATAGAATTCATTTAAGGTGTGATAGAAGTGGAAAGAGAAAATAAATCTAAAAAAAAAAAACCCAGGAAAATAAATTATTTTAATATTACCACCCGAAAAAATCTGAACCGAAGTTTTCTTTTATTTCATAGCCAACAATAAATAACTTCAGTGTTTCATTATTTGGATCATAATGTATTTGCAAAAGATAGGCAAAGATATAAGACATTCTTTTTCTATATGTGATATAGTGTCTGCAGTGAATTGTTATATTTACACAGTGAATGACAAGACTCTACCAACATTTAGATGGCTTCAAATACCCTCCTCTGACATCCTTTCCACCTACCATCTATTTCCTGTTCTATACTTACCCTGGAGTCCAGATCATTCAATTAGCCAATAAACGCTATCAGGAAAAGGTTTGCCTGGTGCTGTTTTTGACTGTTCAACCGCATGTTATAAACTGATTCTTTGTTGCCCAGTGATGCAAACTGATTACCTGAGTTAAAACCCTTAATTAAATAGCCATTCATTAAACTCACAGTTAAATAGAACACATGATATTTCGTAATTAAAACAAATTGTTGTACACAATATCTTTTAATTCGATGGATTTATATGACCTATTAACAGTATATGGAGCTTGAATGCAAAAGAAGCCCTGTAACTGAAGTGAAAAAAGGTTTGTACCATATGCTTCAAATGGGAAATAACTATATAGCAAGAAATAGTTATTATTTATTACAGCTTTTGTTTTGTGTCACATTTAAACGAGATCACAATTATCTCAATCACTAGGGCCACTTTTTAATACCTCTACATATACTGTGGGTTTTCCATGAGGTTATTGCTCCTCTCTAAATAGAACATTTGACTGGCACTGCCATCTACTATTGTTATAATATAACAATTCAGGTTTTCTTTAGCAGAATATAAATAAGCAAAAAACCATTTCAATTCAACATTTAAGGATCTGAAGATGTTTTCCTGACCTGGTAAACCAGTTTCTTTTCATGGCTTTTCCTAATATCACCATTTGTTTTTTGACTCCAGCACAGCTTCCTTACCCCTCCTGCCAAGGCTCGGAGAGATTTCTAGCTTCCCCCTTGTCCCTGCAGTTCTCCTTCCTGAACTATTCTTTTCCCTTATCCTTAGCCATCTGAGGCTGGTCAGGTCATCCTGCTCTTTCACAGAGGAAACTGTTTCTTTTTCATCCTCCCAGGACAGTACACAGACCTCTGGGACTAGACTAAATGAGAGCTGGAAGGGAGGTGATTTTCATAACAGCAGGGCAAAAGGTAAGGTAAAAGCAGCTTACGCAACACCATTGCGTAACAACAGAGAGAAAACCACTTCAGAATACCTGCTTACCTTTGCTGAGGATACATATGAAAAACCACGGCTCTTTTCAGGAGAAAAGTTATCTTTAAATCACAAGGCTTTTGCTGGTTTATTCTTCAACAGCCTCTTCACTGCCCTGTTGCACACAGGCAGATTTTCACTCTCTTATGGAATAAACCCAGATCAGCACTGAGAATTCTGTCAGGTTTTTTTTCACAGATGAAATGGTAAAGAAAAAGAGGAGGAAGAAAGTATAGCTCCTTCATTCTTCACACTCCAAGTCCTCATATAGGGAATAATGACCCAAGAAATTGAAGTATGTTCTAGGTGAATTTTTTATTGGAGGGCCCAAGAAAAAAAAAAAAGAAATTGAATAAAGTTTGCCCAGCATGATCCCTGTATAATATAGAGTACTTGGGGGTTTTTTATATTCAAAGTAGACAAATAATTTCCTGGTTGGAAGCTTCTGAATAATGGCACTTCCCTCTATTTCGAGTTCCACTAATTTTTTTTCTTCTGTCAATTAAAAATAACTCGATAAAAATAACTTTATAAAGAATAACTTCATAAAATGCTTATAGTTTAATCCTTTAATGAGAATCAGCACATAGTACCAATTTTATTCAAGTGCATTTAAAAATCTTACCTACTTGCTGCTAAAAACGGAATTATCTGAAAGTCAAGTCAATGTCAAATTAAATCTTGCTTTTATCCTGCAAAAGAAGGCTCATGTAGATCCAAAGAGCTGCAAGATTAAGGCAGCATAACTAATAACTGAAAGCTAAGATAACTTACTTGATTTTACCTTCAGAGCACAGTGCTCTGTGTGCAGCATGGAATTGGTCTTACACCTTCTCCTAAAATTTCAAGTTCTTATTGACATGGCTGGGTGCACTGGGGTGAGAGCCATGATCGGGAAGTCCAGATCTGAGTTAAGGGTAACCCAGATCTGGAACATGACAGTACAGATGAAACAGTTTACTTTACTTGCATAAAAATGAAGGCAAATCTCAGAGAAACAGTGGTAAAGAAAGGGTTACAGTTAAGAACAAGGTGTTACAAAGTAATATTAATAGAACAGACTATTCACAATCTCTCTTGACTACTGATAACTGCTATTAAGTTGCAGGCATAGTGCAGCTCCAAACTTCATCAGTCATCATGAATCCTACCCTTTTCTCACCTTTAGCTGCGAACACCAGCTGAAAGGTCTTGCTACGTGCCCTTCATTTACAATTTTCCAAAGTAACCTTCCAATCCTACTGGATTGCTTATCAAAGAGATACAGATCTGCAGTGATGAGATATTTGTCTGCCTAGGCATCAGAGTCAATGTGAAGTGAGAAGATCTGCACTCTTTTTAGGGGTCTATAGATATGTTTCTAAGTTACAAATATTTATTTCCACACAAGAAGTAGATCTGAGAATATGCCAGTTCAGCTGGTAATGGCATGTATTACTTAATACTCCTGAAACTGTGGCCTGTGCTTAAAAAAATAGTCCACTTCTCAAATGAACTTGTTCTTGTGTTAGTGCTATATTAGAAAACGGTACACACAGTAACAGCAAAATCAGACCTTCCCTGAATCTCTGTTCCTTCACCCTATACTTTATTACCCTGTGTTTCTCCTTGTCTACCATTATCTCTCTCCCTCAAAGTGTTTGCCTCCATTCCACTGCCTTTCCCACTCAAATAAAAGATCATCACAGAATTTCCACCATATTTTTTCTACTATTCTTGTTTGGTATACACCTCATGCTACATATGCTTTGTGTGTCCACTAAACTGTTCAGGATAAGATGGAAACTCTAATTTTATTTTTTTTTAATTTTTTTCCCCCCAGTATCTAGAATAACTATGTTCAGCATTGATTGCTTAGTCAATGTAAGTAGAAGTCAGGGATGATGATTTATGCAGAGTTAAATGATTTCTGTTACAGTAATATCTGATATCTAATCCTTTTTAATATTTTTCTCCTTATGTACATCATTAAGTAGGGAAATGTGGAGAACTGGGGAACAAAGCAATTCAGTGTCATAAAAGCAGTAACAAGAGAAAAAAAAAGTAAGCATCTGGTACCTATTGCCTTGTCAATTGTGTCTCACACCAAAATCCATGAGAATCGTTACCTCCTCTCAGCGTGAAATTCAACCTCTGTATCACCAATATCCTTTTAAGTGCTCCCATTGGTCTTGCTGTTGATGCCATAGCATCGAAAACTCTAAATACAGGATAAAGTATCAGTAACCACCCTGCCTCCAGCTATTCCAGTAACTGTCACAACGAATATGAGGAGCAGTTGAATTGACCTACATCACTTCTCACTCACACAGTTACTTTATTTTCACAGCATTGGCACAAAGGGTTTGTTTGTTGTATTTTAAATCTTTGTTTTGTTAAATGACAACCATCTTTGCATTGTATCTTCATTTATATATGCATGCAAAAAAATAAAAATCAAAGGCCTTTGTTATCTACAAACATTTTTAAAAATTTTCAGTGTGTTCAGTTTCCAGTCTTCTCAGAGTCCGAAATATGAGTTGCTATTCACATCTGAAATCTCACTGGGTTTAAGTGAAAAACCTGATATTACAGTGTATTAATATAGTATCATTAAGGAAACATAGAAATCAAGCAAAATTAGTGACATAAACTTGCCAACATAAAGGGATGATCAGAGCTTTTTCATAACACAAAGGAAAAAATGCCTAAAGCATGAAAAAATAAAGCATAAACTTCTTTAATGAGACCAGTTATCTGTTTTTTCTGGCCATCTGATTCTGAGAGAACTACAAGGCCAAAAGTCCAAGAGTATGGACTAGAGCAGGACTTCTTGGTAAGGCAAAAAAAATGAAATAGTATTACAATACCATAACTAATAAGTAAAAAATTGTCCAATGTATTTTTAAAAAGTAATGGATACTGCTTTCCAGAATCTGACCTATCAGAATATAATATGGACTAGAAACATGACAGCAGTACACCTTATGAGAGACTTCTTTCAAAAATGATAATCTGGATTTGGGATTAAATGTCAGCTACACCTCACCCAAGTCACAATTAAATGTATTTATATACACATGCGTATGACTAATGTATGTACACTTGCAGAATTTTTTCAGGATCCAAAAAATGGACCTGTAATGAGAACTGATAGTGTATTTGCTACTTTAAAAGATATTACACCATTTTTACCACCAGGTGAACTTGCAACAGAAAGCAGATGAGACACAATACAAGAATGACTTAAAAAGTACTCTCTCACCTACACGTATAAATTCTCACAAAATCCCTTCTTTGAACAGCGAAAAAAAAAGGTTTTGAAAGCTCCTAAAAAAGTAACACAAATAGAACTTGTTTGGGTCTTCTGCTTTGCCCCCATTCACCACCAGAGGAAACAAATTGTTAAGGATGTACTGCTGGATCCTACTCAGCCCTCCTTTGCCAAAACGAATTGCTTTTGTGTGGTAAGCAAAATGTGTAAATTTGTGTTCTAGAACAGCTGAACATCTTACCTTCTTGACAATGGGTCACGAAGGGGTGAAAATCTTGTCTTGACCAAGCAGACTTACATTTTGACAGTCTGCTGACCATAACCTAAGCTTATATTGTTCAGGGATTTCTTATATAACACAGTCTAAAACATAAGTAATTGTCAAGAACTGCCTGGAGTCAATTTAGCAAGCAATTTAAATAACAGAATTTTTAAGTGTTCCCAATAAAATTCATTTATCAGTTCTGTGTGATCCCCATCTATAGCAAAGTCTACAGAACCACAAGGGGGATGTTGATATTAAAAGCATAAAGACACCCTAGGAATCGGTAACTGCCCAAGCCAGCACATTCTACCACGGCTGCAAAGGATGACAACAGCAATTAAAGGGATCCCTCTGTGCACTCTATTAGATAATTATCCAGATAAGGTCAAGGCTCACATTCTCCTCAAGTGCTCTGATAATGGTTTATTACAGCAGCCCATTTCAAGTCACATTAGGCTGACAGCTGGTGTATGGAATACATTTCAGCTGCAACAAAACAGTCTGGAGGTGAATGGGGGGGGAGGAGACTGGCAGTCAGAAGGACAGGCTTCTTCTCTCCCCACTTCCTCCCCAAGGGCTGGGAAAGTGGCACATCAGGCTGCACTCTCCGTGCAATCCCAACAGGACACTCATCCCCAGCATGCGTAACTTCTGTAGTCACAGGAGACCTGGGCACTGAACAGGCAGCTTCTGCATCCAAGGGTTTCTGCTGATGGGCTTTGAAGACAAAATGTCTCTTGTGGTGTTAAGAGTCCACCCCCGGGAATCTTGTTATTTGCACAAGCCCTGCAGAGATACCATATCCAAGCCCTGCATTAAGGGCTATTTAATTGTTTTAATGAAGTCTTCATCTATACTTTATTTTTAAACCTGAATTTTCAAAACAATATTGTAATGACTAAAATGCACTTTAACAGTGCTGTTAAAGATATAATTTTAAAATTACCAATGCATATATGCCCTTTTAAAGCTCTAGCTAAAATACGGAACTTAACAAAAAATATACTTTTTTCTTCTACTGATGCTAATGAACTTTAAATTATGCCTATTGGTGCCACTCTTTGACTTTGAAACACCTGCTGTAGCTGCAGACTCTATTCATTTGATATTAAGCCCTGCTTACAAGAATTTATTTATGGATGAAGTCTTCAGAGAAGGCACATTATGATTTCCCTATATAATGAAAGCCTTTCTTAATTTTTTTAATATTCTGAGAAGACAAGATAACCAAAGTTAGCTTCTTAATTCCATACTTGAAGCAGCTGTTTAAGTGACCTCATTAAAAAAAAAAGTGAAAAAACCCCAAACTTTGCACATTTCTTCTTAACACTACTGAGAGCCACTGAGTGCTCAGAACTGAAAATAAAGTTACGTATTTGGCTTCTTTACTTTAATTTATCATGCCACATTTGAGAATTTATGATTGGAAAGATTTTAAATCATATTTTCAAATTCAAGCTGCAGAGGTTTTTCACCTCCCAGGATTTTGCATCCTAGATTAGGAAAGGAATTTGGCTCTCTGACATCAGTGAGATTGCTCAGATAAAAACCAAATAGATTGTACTCTCTTGAGTCTTAGATTTAACACGGTCCTATTAACTCGTCTTCGAAACTCTATCTAAATGCCAACTAATTAATCTTTACTACACAGTGGGAAGAAAATGCTGGATTTTACAACTGGGAGAAGAGAAGCAAGAACCACACCTGCCAAAAGAAGTGTGTAACAGCAGGTAGGAAAGCTAAGAAGTTCTATCCTCAATCCCCATTACTAGATCTGGGCATCCTGCTGTATTGTGCACACTGACCCCACAGGCTGTCCAGCTCAATCATTTATCAAGAGAACAAAGTAAGTGGTGGCAGTGCACATGCATCAACAGTCTTGCTGTTACTGCATAATCTTTTGATTACACCACTCTGTCAAGTGACTAAAATAGCTGTCTTGAGACAGCATGCTGTCTTGCAGCACACCTTTTGAGGTCTCATAGTAATTCCCTTTGTAACAAGAAAATTACTCTCTCCCTCCAGTGATGAGATACTACCAGAAGAGGTGGGCCAATGAAAGGGCTGGCTTCAAATAGTTTCATCAGTCAGCTTTTTTCTCCTGCTGGGATTTCATGACAGATCATGACTGTTAGTTCACAGTATGCTTTAGGATTTTGCTCATGTGCCTACAATGCCAGCTGCCTGAATTGTGCTGATCATTAAAAAAAAAAAAAAAAAAAAAAAAAAAAAAAAAAAAGTAAATATTATTCCAGTGCCAGAAGTTAAGCTTCCTGCCTACACTGGCTCTAACCATCTCCACTGGTTGGCAGAATGCTTCAGATTGGCAGGGGCCTCTGGAGCTCATCTGCTCTAACCTGCCTGCTCAAGCTGGGACACATAAATACATCAGGGTGTTCTGGGCTGCGTCCAGATGGGTTTTGAATACCTCCAAAGAGTGAGACTCCACAGCCTCTCTGGGCGCCCTGTGCCAGTGCTTAATCTCTCTCATAGTGAAAAAGTGTTTCCTGATGTTAACAGGGAACCTTCAGTGTTTCACTTTGTGCCCCTGGTCTCTGATCCTGTCACTGGACATCAATGAGAGAGCCCAGCTCCCTCCTTGTTGCATCCCCCCTTTAGGTATTCACCTACATGGGTGAGATTCCCTCTGAGCTCCATCCTTGACTGTGTAATACTTCAGCAAGCACCAGTAAACAAAAGTAGAGGTTTCAAGTAGATACATTCAGAGTGAATGCAGCATGAACACAGCTTGGTGCATGCATATATATCAAGAAGTAACATTTTTTCTTGTAGTTTAAGAAAACTCACCCATAGCAGATATTGACTTTAAAAAAAAATCCCTTATATTTATGACTGTTAAGTAATAATTCACTATCTAATTCAGTAGTTTTATTTTAAACTTGAAAGCAAGCATACAAAGCTAAGTCCTTCCTGTGTTAAGCAATACATCCAGCAGCCATGTCCATGAGGCACCATTTGGAAGATCCAATCATCAAAATTTTTATGCTTTCTGTTAATAAAACCTTCCAAAAATTTTTGTCTCAGATCTGACAAATGAAATATCTTGTCCTTACAATAGTGAAAGGGTGTGAAATCCAGTGCTTAAAATAATTCAAACCAAAAACTTAAAACACCCTTTAGACCAAAGTGCTTTGTATTTTCAGGGTCTCTCCTCACTCTATCAGCACAAAAAGTTTAACACATTCTCATTATAGGCATTCTCCTTATAAAGCACACCTTCCTACCGACCAATTATGCACCAGATGAAATGCCTCTAAGTATAGCTGCTTCCTTTTGCAGCCAAGACCTTCTAAAAAGAATGGTGTATACCAAGCCAGCTTGCCTTTTAGACTTAGATCTTACTCTGACCCTCACTCATACATCTTACTCTCTTTCTACAAAGATTTCCTACAAACATACTACTATTTCGTTTCCTTCCACTTCTTTGAGGCAAAATAGTGAAAAATAGTAATTTTTTCCTCATACTTAATTATCATAAGTGAATACACTTTTTTCCGTATAGGAATTCACCACATTACAAAGTGCTGGAGATGATCAAAGTTTTGATCTGTGAACTGTATGTTGTAATGATCCACTGTACTTATAAAAAAATTAGAGAAACAAAGGCTAAGCTGCATTGTTCAGTGAAGATAGGGTTGAAAATCCTGTTGAAAACTCCTAACATTTTTCAGTTAAAGTTGGAATTAGGGGGAAATATATGATCCAGCATATTTAAAATAGCATGATTATTTTTCTCTCTCACAAAACTTGCTCCAAATCTTTTGCCAATAAGGACCAACTGTTTATTTGCTTGTCTTCTAAAAGGCAGAGTTTCAGACATTCAGTGCTACATGGAGAGAAGCTGAGAGTAAAGTTGTTTATAATTATTAACAGAACAATCTAGTTCATATTAAAATAAATAATTAACTTTACAGAAAACATTATGTTCAAAACCTCTACTGATTATCATAGCCCTGTATTATGTGGTCATGCTACCAACATTAAGGTTTACATTTTTCTTATTACTTCTCATTCCTTAGCTAAAATACTTGCTATTGAAGCATATACTAACCTACCTTTTTTTTTTTTTGAGGGTCTTACATACAAGAAACTCCCTTTTTACATCACTGTAAAGGTTAATGCGTATCTTACTTCCCAACAGTGGGATATTGCTGGATAAATAACATCTGGTTATAAAGCTAAACTCTAAGACTGATTTTTAGACAGGAGTCTCGCATGAGTTTAGAGAGAAGATCAATATAACAAACAATCAAACAAACACACAATCAAACAAACACACAGTTCCTAAATCCTGGAACTCACAGTTCTCTCATCTATTTTGCTAAGGTGGAAACCACGCCAGGTTATATGGGACTTGGACAAATGCATCAGCAATAAGTAGGAAAGACTGCTCTTACCCAAGTTCTCATCCTACTTCAGAAAGGAATGACATCTACTGAAGTCAAATTTCTGACAAGAAAATTAGCTTTGGAAGTATTATGGAATATTTTTGTCCTATTTAACAGGTACTGAGGAAAAATGTTGCATCCTAGTGGATGACCCTAGTTAAAATATTCTAACAAATAACTTTTTGTCTATAATTAATTACAGTTCAAACATGTTGTAAGGGTTAACACTATTAGCAGTACCTGTGGCGTTTCCTCACTGTAATTGCACAAAATAGAGACTACTGGTTGAAGTGGTAGTAATTATAAATTTGAATGAACTGCTAAAGTGGATTTATTGCATAGATCATTGAAATGTTAAAGCAATTAGAACAATTTTTTTTCAGCAGATTAATTCAGGAAAAATTCCAAGCAATGGTAAAGTACCTCTTGGAAAATAATTATTAAAACAGTAAATGGAGTTCATAATCAACAAGGATGCTAACTTAATGAAGCACAGTTTCCTCCTGAATAGTTGGCATGTCATGTCATCTGGTTTAGTTTGTGTGGTTTGGTCAGCCTGGTTTTGGTAGCAGGGGTCACAGAGGTGGCTTCCATGAGAAGCTGCTGGAAACTTCCACCATGTCTGGCAGAGCCAATCCCTGATGGACATGCTGCTGGTCAAGGCTGGCTAATTAGAGATGAGGATAATCCTTCTGTGATAATAAAAACAAAAGCACACACAGTTCTTTCCTAATCAGAGAAGAGGAGGACGTGAGAACATGTGAGGGAAACCACATGGAGACACCAAGGTCAGTAGAGAAGATGGAGCAGGAGCTGCTCCAGATGCCAGAGCTGAGATTCCTCTGCAGGCCGTGGTGAAGCAGCTGTGCCCCTGCAGCCTGTGGGGATCGATGGGGATGCAGAGATCCACCCACAGCCCCTGGGGATCGATGGGGATGCAGAGATCCACCCACAGCCCATGGGGATGTGCCCATGCCGGAGTGGGTGGATGCCTGGAGGAGGCTGTGATCCTGTGGGAGACCCAGTGAGGAGAGGGGCCCTGCTTCCAGGCTGGAGTAACCTGTCCCTGGATGACTGCCCCCCCCCATGGAAAGAGAGACTCACTCTGCAGCAGTTTTGGGAGCACTGTGTGCCCATGGGAGGGACTCACGTTGCAGCAAGTTCAGTTTGGCTGCTGTTCATGAGAGTGGACCCACGCCAGAGAAGTTCATGGAGAGCTGTCTCCTATGGGAGGGACCCCACGGTCTCATAGGGGAAGGACTCCTCTTCCAGAACAGTGGAAGAAAACCTCAGGTGATGAACTTACCAGGACCTTCACCCTCTGTCTCCCTCTGCTGTCAGTGGGAAGGAGGGAGGGGCTGGGGGAAAAAAGGTGTTTTAAGGGCTTATTTTACTTCCTGCTATCCTCCTCTGATTCTGTTAGTAATAAATTCACTTTGTACCCTTTAAGTTGAGCTTGTTTTGCCCTTAAAGTGTTTTTTTCCCAATCCTTATCTCAACTCATGCACCCTTTGTTAGTGTTTCTCTCCACTGGCCAGCTGTGGCAGGGGAGGGTGAGTGAACAACTTTCCTGGGTGCCTGGCATTTGGCCAGTGTCAAACCATATCATCGTCCTAACCAACCCATGTGCAGCTCACTTGAAATCGTATTTTGAGAAAAGAAAACAATCTACAATAGGAATGCTGGCACACAGATCACATTTCTGCTGGAACTGCTTTGATTTAGAAAAGCTGTAGCTACTCATCACTGAAATGTAGCCTCAAGACAATAAAGAACATAGAAGACAAAAGTAGAGGACACAGTGTTTTAGCCATGGTAGTATCATAATAGCTACGAGGAAACTCCTTCACTAACTAGTTCCAAATGCTCATCTAAGCAAATGCTCAGACAAACTTTAAACAGCAAGAATTTGGAGCTGTTGTGTAGGCTAAAGCTAGGAGGAGAGATACATGGCAGGTCGCATTAGCTCTCTGAGAAAAACTAGAATTTTTGGATCCACTTTGTAGTACATTTAAAATCTATTTTGTTACAGATCACAGATTGCCATATTGTTTAAAACCTGTAGTGGCATTTTTTGTTACCATCTAAATAAAGCTTGGATGCTGCCTTTTAGAATATTGCAGAGAGTTTTGAATCTCTTAACGTATCCAAAAAAGGGCAGCCCAAAGTGCCAAGGCAAAAATGCCCCACCTGAAAGCCAGGTTGCAGTATTTGATTCAACACAACTGGAAAGACATGGGGATATTGAACAGGCTCAAGTTTATCACTTTGCAGTTGAGAGGGGTCCTGACAGGCAAACCCAGGTTGCACTAGGAATCTGTTCTAGTGCCAAACCCTTCTTTATCTCAGCTGGATGCCACCATCCATGTCCCTGTCTGCTGCAGCTGGACATGCTACAGTGCAGGAGTTACACTCAAAACTGTTGTTAGTCTATTTAGACATTTAAAAGTCTAAAGAGGCCAAGGCAGGAAAGCCACAGGCATGCAGGCACCAGACAACTGCTGCCCCTGCTAAACCCAGCTCTCACCAAGGCAAGGCCAGACCTGTCCTGAGACACATCAGGTCAGCACCAAGCCTGTGGCCTCTTATTGTCAAAGCCAAAATTGTATTTACTGGATTTCAGAGTGGGTGGGATGATGGAGAATTAAACACCAGGTATTGTAACATATGCTTTTGGTCTATTTAGCCAAAACAAGACCTGAAATCTCACGCAAAACAGAGAAAACATTAGTCTGATTAGTGGTTTTAATTTGAAGAGAATTCCTGGCAGAAAGTCTGCTCCCACAGCACCTTGGTTGCTGAGCCAAGTTCTTAAAAGGGACAAGGACTGCCACTGCTGACTACAACCTCTGAAGGGGAATATTTCTCTGGAGGAGACACTTAAAGGACTTCCTAGGAAAACTGCTTTATGGGACTTGGAGCATCCAGAACCGAGTGCAAATAACAGAGTAGGAAATGGGTTAGGGTTTTTGCTGGCCAGAGGCATAAGACTACAAGGCTCATTTCTGCATGGGCAGCTCTTCAATGGCAACTCTGTCAACATTCCTTCTGCTGCTATAGGGGAGGCTTCAGCATGCAGAGACCACCTAGACCCCAGCAGATGACAAGAGTCACAAAGAACATACTCTGTCATGCCAGACTGCACAAAGGCTAGCCAATAGTGACAGGACATGGACACCCATTCTGCGTTTTTGGGATCTGTATGGGTCAATCAGTTTAAGTTAAAAACAAAGTTTTACAGGTTTTTGGTGTTTTGTTTTGTTTTGTGGGTTTTGTTTGCTTGCTAGTTTGTTTTAAATTTAATTGCTCCAGTATGATTTGACCTAGCAAATCCTGGCAAGGCAATCCTGTTGTCCAAAGACAGTATATTACAATATGGAGAAAAGAAAAAAAATAAATTGGAAGCTCTGGAAAATTTGGCTTGTTTCTTTTGTCATATATAAACATTTGAGGGGTTAAATCTTTCTCTTTTCTCTAGGAGAAAACCAGAAGTAAAAAAAATACCATAGAGTTGGAAGAATAAGTGCTTTGGATGCTCTTCTCTGTAACAGGAAAACCTTCATTAATAATTAAATCAAGAGATGAATCAAAGAAAGACAGTAGAAATAACCTGATTAATAGAATCAGAAGGCTGGAAGATTTTGAAGAAGGAAGCATTTGAAAAACCAGAAACAGAATACACATAAAGTACCACTTCACCTAGAATATAACTTATTTTAGTTTTACTTAGTGTCCTTCACTGTATCAAATATGAGTATTATTTTTTTTGGAACAAAATGTCTGCAGTGAGATTATCTGAAAAAAGTCCTGCTGATTTCATGAAACTTTAATTGGAAGAGTATTTTCAAAGGCTTATCTTATTTGAAAAGACTATTTTACCGATCCATTTATGCAGAAATTAGAAAGTTCATCCTGAATTGTTGTAATAGCTATTACTTACCTATGAATCAAAACCAGGAATAAAGAGCAAGAAATATGGAAATAACTGTAGCTTAATCCAGCCTTTTGAAATGGTGAATGAAAAGGTTGAGGTTTTTTAACGAACTGTTATGCCAGGATAAGATGGCACCTGTATGTTCAGCTTTCTGAATGGGTGGAAGGATTATTCATGTTTATTTAAGAAAAGACTCTGTCATCTTCATTTATCAAGGTAATTGCTTTTCTAGGTAAGTAGTCCAACTCTCTCAGCTAGGGCTTTCATGTGGAATAAAGTATAAGACACTGTGAATAAAGATGGTAGGAAGTGGCACAAAGTCAGCATTTTCATTGCCTTTTGTGAGGAGCCAGTTCATTTACTATATAAATTATCAAGCACCTTTCTAATATGGTTAGAAATTCATCGGTTATTTTTTTCTTTAAAAATCAATTGCAGATGAACAGTAACAACCGCAATAAAACTCATTTTAAGTGGAAAAGAACTTCATTGACACTTTTGAGTAAAATCCTTTAAAAACTCCACAGTTTTACTGCAGAATACATGTTCTATGAAACCTAATGACCTTCTGGCATAATAAGAAGCAAACGTAATATGCATAAATTTGGGATCAAGTTTCAGCACAGAATTCTTTTCTCATTCCTCTAAGAGAAGGTTTTCAAAGATAAAATCTAATGATCAAACACATTCCATAATCTAAATTCATTAGAGGTTTTCATTAATATTCATTCATTACATTTGAAGCACTCAGGTAGAGAACTGCCAGGACACTCAATTAGCAAGTGATCAGAAAGCAAAGAAGTTTCACTTGTGCCACATTTCTAACAGATCAGATATTCTTAAAATGCATAAAATGCATTAGCTCAAATTAGCCCCTGTCAGACAGTCAGGAACTGGCATCCTTATGCTTATAGATGTGTGAGGCTGCTGGACTGGTGACTTCCAACTGGAGGCCAAGATACAGACTGCATCTTAGGGGGGGCAACCAAAAGGGCATAATCACAAATATTTGCTGTACTTTGAGCATCATATTCTAAGCTGAGAGGGAAAAGTCGGAATCTTATTTCAGTTTCAGCACTTGCAAAATATTTTTCACTCAAGTATCTACTTCATTCTCCTTTAGAAAAGATGGTTGGTATTCACTACTTCTAATGTACAATCAATATATAAGAGGTTCTGTTTAAAAGTCTTATCATTCAGTGTTAAGTTACACCTTGATGAAACACTTAAATCATGGAAATACTTCACCAAATATAAGGTAAGAGTGTATTAATATTATTTTTGCCATTCTCTTGCTAGGTAACAAGCCCTAAATAACTCAAGGAATGTCTAATCTCAGCCTGGTGTACGAGCTTTCCAGATTACAAATTAGCTTGTGTATTATTTCACTCATGTAACGTGTATGTTACACATGTGCAAAAATGAGTTCAACATGTCAGCTGTCACAGCTGAAGTACTGCAGTTTCTGAAACTCTGAAATAAGAACTCCCATACACAGATTTATTGCCCCTTGCTCTGGTCAGTTTACTGTGCAAGTACGTTGGAACAGGCCCACAAAAACTGAGAAAGACAACAGACTGTAGAGATGCATTATCTTTCCTGAAATGACTTTCTTAGACCAGCAGCACTTTGACCACTTCTTACACAAGCAAAGTTATCAGTTTTCCTTGCTATAAGATGGCAAGAGGTACAGTATATAATTACAAGAGCAAAATCACAAGTTGCTAGCCAGGAAGCCACTTTACATGTTCTACACTCCTAGAGAAATAAAGGTAAATAAATGCTGCTTACTTTTGGACTTGGGTTTTGCTGAGCCTCATAGCTGAATGTCTTGGTTTGGAAAGACAGATATCTGTCAGGGAAAACTGGAGTTTCCCTTGGAATGGAGAATGTAAAAAAGCCCTCCCTCCAAATTATTACAGTTTTGCAATTAGGAGCTTTCAGGCAAATAGGAAATAGGAATAACAGTTCTTTACTAGGAAAATTACAAATGCAGTAGTACAAAAAAACAAACGAGCAAACAGACAAAAGTCCTAGAAAACCCTGACAGAGTCAGGGATGCAACCTGACACCCTGCTGTCAGGGTGTTGGAAGCAGTCCAAATAAGTCTTCCTGGAGTAACAGAGGTTGTTCTGTGAAGTAGAGATGATCCTGTGGAACAAAGGGTCCAATGCTGGCGAGATGGGTCTGATCTTCCTTTGAGAATTTAGCAGAAAACCGGCTGAATTAGTGTTTGTAATTGCAGGTTTTGTGCTGGTGGAAAGGCTTTGGCTCCTCCCACTGGGTGGAGCATCTCACAAGGAGGTGATGTTGTCAGTCATGTGAGAGCCTTGAATGGCCCATTCACAGGTGATGTCCCGCAGAAGAGGATCAGTGGAGGAAGAGATGAGCACAGGATCTCCCAACTGGCTTCAACAGATGAGAATAGAATACACATTTTTGGTTACATTTTTGAACCCAAGACACTGAACTGTAGAGAAGGGAAGAATTTAAGTTGCTTTTGTGATGTTTCATTCAGATCAGAAACTCTTTGCAAGTGTCCAGTCTGCCTCTATTCCTTTAATCTTCAGTACAGGAAAGCATTTAAACACATAGTTAGTTTCAATTGGCATTATTGGGATTTAAGGGTATGTTAAACTACTTCTCACTGCATTCTGGCTTGACATCTTAATAATTAACACACCAAGAATACTGTCTGTTGCCATTACTGGGAACCCAAATGAGTTTTAGAAATGGAGGGACCTGTCACAAGGGGAGAAACTGCTTCTCAACACACTGGAAGACATTTCAAGCACGACATTTTTAATTCAGAAAGCAACGAACATGGCCCTAGTTCCACAGGCTTTTGAAATACCTTTTATGGTACAACTACTTTTTAAATCAAATTAGAAAATTTGTTGTTGAAAACACTATTCGCTAATTTTATCCCCCTTAATTACTGCCATGCTCCTGCAATTTATGTGATCTTGTATAAAAGAAAAATCACTAGATTTGTATTTGAAAAATACATATTTTACAATTACAAGCAACAGCTGAGATAATTCCAACTGAATGGGATTTTAGAAAGACTATTTACATGAAGATATGTAGTGACTTTACATCTTAGAGCATTTTCCCACCAGGAAGGTGAGCCCTCACAACCAATGCTGATGCCTTTTTATGGAAATAGGAAAAGAAAAATAAAGATTTTTTTTTTCTTTTTTAATTTAAAGAAATCAAAATATAACCTTAAGGGAATATTATTTCAGGTAAGAACTAGAGAAATCTACAGCTCAAGGCCAACTAAGAGTATGAAACATAAAACCACTATTATGTAAAGGTGTTTAAGAAAAGCATTTAAGGAGGACATTTTCTGTATCATTTTCACAAGGTTTTTCAATTAAACAAATTCCCCAGGAATATAAATACTGTTACATAAAATTTGAAGTTATTTCTTACTGCCCAGGAAAAACATGTCTTTGTGACTGACAGGTAACTGATGTCTTACTGAAGTAGCCAAGCTGTTCATTAACCTGAGATGTGTCCCAGGAATGCTACATTCAGTCTGAGACTGCTAAATTTCAGGACCCTTGCTGTGACTCTTCATGTAAGATTACCCAGTCTTGCACTGGTTGGTCCAAAGCAGCCCTGTCTTTGATCCTTGCTCCTGTAACAGGTGTGACTTGTTTATAATAACACAAACTTATTTTTAGATATTATTGCAATCTCCACTTCTAACACCTGCAGGTGTAAATTTAGAATCCAGATTTTCAGGGATAGCATGCGAGGCTCAGAGTCAAGAAAGCACTTAAGTAAATGTTTTACATCTGGTTCAAGCTCCAAAGCTTTCCTGCAATTGTTAATGGGCTCTGGAGCAGATTTCAAAACCATCTTCTTTACTAAATGAAAAAAAAACCCCACCATGTGGACATTAGCTAGCAGAAAATAGAGTGCCCCTGTGGAGTGAGAACTGCTCTTATATTAAGCTCAGCAGGAAAACTCTCAAGTTCCCTGGATTGCTGGTACATTTCTCACTTTTTGCCAATAAACTCCATACATTTGAAAAGCTGAATAAAAATAGATCAACATTTCTAAAATAAAACATGCTAAACTGATTCCTGTCACACAAGCCCTATGACAAAGCAGGCAGTTAGGTAAATTTTGACAAATTTTTGAAATACTGGCCTAGGTGGCAAAAACCACTCTGTGCACAGAAAATTACTGCAACATGCTATTTCTTCCTGACTACTGAAAAAAAATCACTGGTTTCCATCATCTTGATATTCAGCAGCTGCCAAAGCTTTTCCATGTAAATAAAAATCAGTTATTTAAGTATCTACATAGGCTGAAGTAAACAGAAAACTTTCCTTATTTAAATGCTGGCAGTGTTCTTGCACAACACATTTCAAACACAGAGTAGAAGTTTTGAAAAGTTACACAGATATAATTTTATTGAACTTCCTTGATGCTCAGATAACAATGGGTTGCAATGGCATGGAACTAAACAGGGCTTATCTGTTGGGAAAGCTGATCAGGGCCTCTGCCAGAGCACTGGGGTGTGATTACAATGCTTTGAGCAACCTGGTTCATTGAAATATGTCCCTGCCCATGGCAGGGGGGGTGGGCTGTGTGATCTTTAGAGGTCTCTTCCAGCTGAAATGAAACTACTATCCTACAGTTTCATTTCTGTCTCCAAGGTATACATGACTGTAGGTCCTTCACAGACGAAGGTTTATGACAACACATTTATTAGCTAAAGCAGGGTAGAAATTAAAATTTTAATTTATTTTCAGTTAATGGGAAAAGAAATAATGCACATTTGTCCAATTAATCACTGTCGTGGTAGGTTTTAACTGTCTTTTATGTCTGGTCAGTCCCACTTCTCTGTGTAGCCTGGAATGTTGCTAAGCCAACTGGGTGTTGTCTACTCATCCAGCCTTTTTATTTCTTCAGGTTCTTTAAGCAAGGGTCAGTATCAGCTACACTTATTCATACCAATCTTAGTTTTGGTTCTCCCTTGGCAGTAATAAAGTTCAATCAAATCCTTTCCTAAAAAACATATTTGGAAATAAATACTGTAATTACATCTTTCTGAAATACAGCAAAATGATTTGGTTTCTTGCCTCAGGCAAGAGCTAATAATTTTCTAAAATCAAAATTGGTACTGATGGAAAAAGTGATCTTCCTTTCTAATACACCGAAAGACTTTCTCTATTAAAAAATAAAAATCCTCTTATTTTCAAAAGGCTCCCTAAAGGCAAATTGCCTTCTAAATTTCAAGAGTTTCTTTTATAACGAGAAGATGACATACTCAATAAAATCTTCCTTCTACACTCTGAGTTTCTATTCAAATAGACATATTCCATCAAGCAGTCTCCAAAAATTGACTGGAGAAGAGGCCCTCTCACCTGACTAAAGTTTTCCAGCTCACCAATTTCATTGCTAAAACTCATCAAGTATAACCATTTTTCTTATTTATAAAGAAAGGAAGAATACCCTCACTTTTTACTGCTTCATCCTTGAAGAGAGCTTTACTGTTTAAGCTTTAGTGTCTCATCCCCATGGGCTGCCATCATCGACCCATGTAGAAAACAACAATAAAATGAATTCACCCATAGAGGTCATTCCTTTTGTTCTGTGATAATATGAAGACCCAGAAGCCTAGCAATGAATTCCAGAACTTTAACAACCTGAATAAATTGTGAAGTACAAACCAGAATGAATATAGGATGTAACAGTCATTTCACATGAGTCAGTGCACAGAGGTGCAGTCTGAAATCTGCAAAACCATCCTCTTGTTTTTACCGAGGAAAAATGACAATAAATGTATTGGGTTTTATATACATCTTTCTCTGTAAGGCAAAATCATTTTTTAAAGATGTGAAAAAAGTATGAAAGACTAAATGAAATACCATCTGAATGAAAGCACTCCAAAGTTGACACTCGGGACCAGTGACTGACTCAAGGCTTCAAGCTCCTTTCTCTCTCCCTCCCTTGTTTTATCTCTCTCTTGCTTTGTTCTGTTCCTTCCTTCCCTCTTTTCCTTCTTTCCTCCCTGCCTCCTTCCCTCCCTTTTACTTCCTTGTCCATTTTGTGATAAACAAAACCAACAAAACCAAACCAAATCCCAGAATCCATATGCAAAACTTGTTACTCAGCTAATCCTTGAAATAGACTTGTAATGACTCAAGCGGGATGATTGCAACACAAATGCTTATTTAACAGCACCATCTTTTGATTGAAAGAAGCTTCAGTCAAGGCTGATCATCAAAATGATGATCTGACTGACAATTTTCATTCATGGAGTTTTATCACTAAAATGCTAGCGTTACTTATGGGATAGCACAGAAATCAACATCAGAGAAACATAGAAACATTCAAACTATCCAAGGCCCCAGGATGATCTCTTGATGACTCAGCTTCAAGAGCCCAAGCAAGATTATCACCTTAAGGTTTAGAGATTCATATAAAGACGTAAAAACAATACATTTTGTAGATTCAGTAACTTTAGCATGTTCAAGGCTTTCAAGTTGCTATTTCTTCCTTTCAGTATGACCCTACATTTATTTTTCTTTTTTTCAAGTACCTACAATTGACACCTCTGATTCATGTCTATTTCAGATATACACATTGTTTTCTGTCTGTTCATTGTTGCCAATTTGTAATTTTAAGACTGTTTGGTTGTCCCAGGGAAAAAGTCATAGCAAATATGCCTCAAAGCAAGGGAGTAGAGTAAATATAAGCAGTCACAATTCTAACATAAATCTGAGTAGTTGTATGTTTCCTACAGATTTTTTTTTCCAGAAAATAATGGTTTATGGCTTTTGATTCCTTTGTTTATTCATTAATCCAGTTCCTGCATTAAAAAAGTCAGGTGATATACATGACACGTAAATGAAAAAAAAGTCATGCCTTGTTTAGCCTGTTACATATTGCAGTAAAATTATACTTGGCAGGAAACAATCTCTCTCGTGACAGAACTCACTCAATACAAAGACAGAAACACAATTTAAATTGGACAGATAAAGATTTTACTACAAAAGACATAAATCAGGTGACAGTCAATAAGTATTCATGATTTAATCTCTGAAGCTCGAAGGAGAAGTGATCTCTTTATTTATACTGCCAAACCCAAGTAACAATCACATGAAATGAAGCTTCTAAAGAACTAAAAAACCCACTTTGGTTTACATATTTATATCTTCTGCTCATCCTGTACCAACATTACCACAGCAGCGTGATACAACACTTTTATTCTATGAGGTCCAAAGGGCTTCAATTAAAATCACAGCTCGGGTTTACCAGGCTGACTTTTAAAGACATGAGATTCTTTTTCTTCCAAGTGTTGCACTCCAATCAGACAAAGTCTACAGACCTATTGGAAGGGACAATCATTAGAAAGATACAAGATTTCAGATGGGTAAAGCAGAAAGATTTTAACCAAGACAATAAAGCAAAAGCTACTGCTCTCTTCCTAACAGACCTGAACTTCACAGCAGAAAATTATGGTGAAATATCCAACAAGTTTTTCTTTGGAAATAAGAAAAAGCAGCACATCCTTATTATAGAAACTGAAAGTGATTACATCACATTACCATGGGAGCACTTATGCAAAACGTGCAGGAGTAACAGGAGAAACAGTAATCAGAAAATGTGTCATTGACTTTATAAAACCCAGCGTTACCATTTCCTCTCTCCTCAACATGCAAAAAGCTTGCTATCAGCAGTGATTTTATGGCTCTTTCTAACTTTGGAATTTTAATACTATGCACTTCAGAAACTGTACCACATTATCCCTTGAAACAGAATGCTGTATAAATTAAGCATAATAAAAGGTCATGTAGTAAGAACTTCAGAATGACAATGCAAAATAAGGAGACACCTTTGTAATTGCTCAGTGCCTCAGTTCCCCATCATTGAAAGATAGAATCTATATTCTTCCAATGTAGTACAGTGTGTACTATTAGATATTGTCATGGAAAAGTCAATGAGGAATTTTTAAAATCTATTTTAAATCACAAGACAAGCAGTAATAATTAATAGGACTTGAGGCTGAAAGAAGTTGAAACAAATTACTGAATAGCCAAGTGAATACTAAACCCTTTATACAGTAAAGAAGGCAAATGCCATGGAAAATTGTGTTGTGATCATGTAACAGGAGATTCTCTGAGTGTGAACATAAATAGTTTCCTGACAAATCTTAATCCCAGTTAATCCAGTTTTGAGCAACTGATTTAATACCCCTAAATCATTGCCGCTCTCTTTCTGCAACCATTTTAAAAATTAACAATATCATATTTGGTCGTATTGTCTAAGCTCCACAAAACAAAATGACCAGGAGAATGTCATGTCATTCAACTTCTCTGAAATTCACGAAGCATTTCCTCAGTTTCAAATAATTTTTTACCATCATTGTAATTTATTTCCTCCCCCAGAGTATTTTCCATAGGCATTTATCTCTGATGTGAAAGCCTGTCAAATTCTTTTTGAAATGTAAGGATGCTACATCCTCTAAATTTTCCTTATCTTTCTTACCACTAGTATCTTCAAAGAACTCAAACAGATTAGCTCAGCATGACCTCTTCTGCCTGAATTCATGCTGGATATCCTTTATCAAACTGCTTTACTAGGTGTTATTCTGCCACATCTTGATCAAAATAGGGGCTTTGGGATATTGTTTTTTCATTTTATTCTCCCTTCAGACAACTATTGTGCCATCTAAGAAATCTCAAGCATTTTATTGAATATTTAATTAGTCTTCATAATAGCAAGTGACAGTTGAGCTCAGGGTATTTTTTTCATTTATTAAATTTATTAATTTATTTGATACTTTGCAGATAATGTGTATATTTAAAAAAGGCTATGTCAATTCTCACTATACTGAATCTCAGGTCTCTGAAGAGAATTTCTGGCCCATTTCTTGCCTATTTTGCCAGCACCATCTAGTTTCAGATAGTAAGTAAGCTGGTCTATGTTTTTGATAAATATCCAAGCCCTGTGAGACAGAATTTCTCCACATGTACTTTTTAAGTAGCCAAGGCTATTTGAGTTAGTGTTAGAATGGAAAAGATCCATACTCAGACCACGTCTCAGTGCCTGAGATTTTTGAAACTCTTCTCCAGAGCTGCATTTCACTACAATTATACAGGACTGCTAACTGTTTTAAGCTATTTTTATCAATAATTTCAGGGCAGGAAACCTTTCTTGACATACCAGAGAAGCGTAAAATTGCACACAAGCAGAGAAGGTAGGATAAGCAGGATCACAGACAATGAAAGAAGCAAGACCTCTGATCTTACAGAGAAGAGAGAGAGTTCCTGTGGGAAGCAAACCACAGCAACAGATCTGGTTTGTATTACAAACAACTATAGTTCTAGTTTTCTCTTTCATTGTGTGATTTTTTCTTACTTAGGTTTAGCCTCTTGCCTTTCAAAACCCCTCTCACTTGCAACAGATCCATCTTTATCTTCTATGAGGAACAAAGCATCTCACATCCCATTTTCAGCCAAAATACTACACATTTTGGCCTTTTTCTGCGGTGACTAGCTTCTGTTTTTCTTTGTCTCTCCTTCCAATTAGAAATTCTACTTTCCATGGTTGCTGTCACAAGTTTACTGGCTCTCTCTATTTCATTCTTTATGCTAATCTACAGCATTACTACTAAATAATAGTGTTCAGTCACTTTCTTTACTTTGCATTTTAATATTCTCAGTGTGTTCTTAATTATAATAAGCTATAATTACTTATGTTCCTTTCTCACATATTTTAGGTTTTCAGTATGACTTTCAGGTGTGGGTTACTCCACACTTACATATCTCTTTATTTCCCAATACAGACCTTTCAGATGTTATACAGAGTCTTCCTCAAATCATTTTATTTTCCCTCAGATTCTGTTTTACAGAAGTCAAGTATTTTCCTACTACTGCTTGCAGAACTCATTTTTGGTATAGTAAAATCTAGGTGCTCTCCCAGATGAATGAATACATTTATCCTACTTGACTCATAGCCAGTAATTTTCCATGTCTAGTGTAGCTTTTGACTGTATCGATTGTTCAGCATTCTGCATTTGACTGCAATTGCATTTGCAGCTTAGGTTATATTGTCAAGATGTCTGGTTCCCATTTCTGAGAGGGAATTTCCCTACATAAGAGGAAGAGCTTCTGGCCTTTTGTGCTCCCCGGTATCTGACTGCCAGAGAATTCTGCCAGCTTTGATTAGCACAGAGTCAGGAAAGGACATTCGCTGGCAAAACTGGAGTTGAGTTCCAGACCGAATGGCAAAGCTTGTTTATTCTCCCCTCATGTTATTCTCTCCCATCTCTCTCTGTCAATCCTCTCACTTTCTTTTCATTGCACTGTTCCTTTTCGCACGCTCCTGTCTCTCAACTTCCTACTTCCTTTCTATCTATTTAAAACCAAGGAAACACTTTTTCCAGCTCTTTCATTCTGTTGGAAGAGGATGCTATCCAGCATCCACCACTGCCATAAGCTTTGACTCAGTGTCCCACCTCGGGGTTCACTCAGGACATCTTGGAGGGAAGCGGAGGAGGCTGACAATGCCCTCACACAACCCTTAGGCAGCAGATTCTTGGTACCAGCTAGACCCTGCTGTGCGTACTGAGAAGCTCCTGCTAAGCTGTTGTGCTTCTGAGATCATTTGTGGGAACACAGAGAACAAGAGTTGCTTGTCTTTGTCCCTATTCTGTATTTAGCTGTCACCAATAACCTTTTTTTGTGCCAACTGTTCAGTGTTTGAAACCATTGTTCTTTTTTTCTGCTTTTGCTTCCTGCCAGATTTTTCTATTACCCTTATAATTACCTACTTGAATGAAGTTTTTTTACTACCAATGTAAAATGGACTGGTTTAAATGAGTAAGTCATTACACAATCGAAAGATACGGGTTAAGATTTTACAATACCAGTAGTTACATTTGTTGATGATTATACTCATGTTTCATAACATGAAAAAAAAACAAACTATAAGAACCTCATAATAGCACCTAATCTGAAGAATGGGAGTATTATACTATCAAATGAATCTGAGCAACTAACCTCAATATAATGAAGTGTGACGCTTGCAGGTAAAACAGGCCTTTTGGTATTATTCTCTATCATTCTGTTTGGCAAAAAACTGTAATAGTAATGCATTCTTTAATTTCTTGCCTTCAGGCACAAGTTCACGTATATTTATAGCTGGTGAGACGTCCCTAATCCCCCTCCCATCCCACTAAATATGCCTCCTTTACTCATTTAATATGATGACAGAGGCTTCATACCATCAGCCATAGTGCTTTCTTCAATCAGTTCTTTTTTGTTTGTGTTTCTCGGTTGGTATGCTGCAAATAAACAGCTGAATTAACTGAATTTATGTTCTAGGGCAAAACTCAAAATTGGATCGCTACTGAGGACAGCCTGATTAAAGGAACAATCTCATACTTCGATTTCAATGGCAAGCATCAGTCCTCAGTTCCACAGAAGTCAAAAGTGTTAAAAGGCAAACTCCATGTTATAAATGTAGACTAAATTCCTTTCCTTGTCATATTTTTGCTTTTATTGAGGAATTTGAGATATTTAAATTCCTAAATTAGAAAAAAAACTCGACAAAAACCAAACAATAAACAGAAAACAAAACCCATGCAACCAACCAAAAAAAAAAAAACCCAAAATCATCTCAAACAAAACAAAACAAAAAAAAACAACAGAAAACACGCCTAACCCTGAACAAATCTTGTGCAAAGTCTATTAAAATTTTTTTTTTGGTAATCATATGAGAAGTAAGATTGCAAGAGATAGCAAATCCTTTTAGAAAGGACTTTCTTCCCTTCTGAAGATTTGCAGTCTTTTTGTATGGAGAGAAACACTCTCGCAATCAGATGATTTTGTGTAAAAATAAGAGTTGAAATGTCATTTTTAATAAGATTTATTGTTTCTCTCATAATTTATCACATTCAAATGTAAAATTCTTCATGTACTTGCTGGCTCAAAACTCAACAGTGGTTATTTATTTATTTTTCTTGTACAGGCTTGTTTGTATTTCGGAGAATACCTGCAGCAATTTCTGAATCATGCATGTAAAAAACAAAAATCCCCTATAAAGAGTGAGCATCCACACATCCACACACACAAAAGCCCACAACAAATAAATAAACCTACACTCCAGGCTTATCACTTCTCTACCATTTGCTGTGGAATAAAAAGATAAAATGTTCACTTCTGTCTCAGCCAAGATTACCAATTCAGCTTATAAAACCTAAAAACAAACTCATGTTTATTTGAAGTTCTAAAGAATTATTTAAACTGCCCTTTTAATGTTCCCTGTTAGGCATTCCACAACTTTTAAACACCTTCTTGTATAAATATTGATGGTAGTATATAAAGATGCTTTTTTTTCTTGTTCATGATTCTTTGATTTAAATCAAAATGTATTTAAGTTAAAAAGTTTTAGAAGTATTTTTCTATTTTTTTCCTATCCTTCAAAAAACTTACTTCCTTTAGTCAGTAATCATTAAGACATATTTCATTGCTCTTTTAAATGGCTGAATATGGATACAACTGCTAACTACAGAAATTAACAAGGAAGGTCTTAGTGAGGTTGGGTACAAAATTAAAGGTTATCGATATATGGCTCAAGAAGTAAATGAACAATTCACTCTAATTTTAGAAAGGAAAACTGTTTAAGAAAGAATTAAGGAGAATAACAAGTGGAATGGAAACAAATAGCAACGTCCAAACTGCAAAAAAGTATTGAATAAAAGATTATAGAGCTTATCATGTTCAAGCCAAGACATGGTGAAATGCAATGACTGAATTCTAATGCAGCTAATATGTTACTCAATGATGAATAGCATCCAGTGCATTGAGAGACTGTAAAACATCATAACTGAGTTTCAGAAAGGGGAAAACATCTTATATACGACTAGAGACATACTAAACACTTGTGTTCATGACACAGACCAAGAGGTATTTTGTTGCTTTGCTTTTTGAACGTACTAAGAACTCTTCAGCTGGGGCTCTGGATCCCTTTGCTCAAGCAGCAAGAGAAGTGCTTTCTATAGCCTCAGGGGCAGCATTTTCTCTGCTGTTATTATGTAATCACTCTTGGGGTGTTATTCCTACAGACTTTTACCAGCTGCAGACCCCAAGAACGTTCTCATTGTGGTTGTAAAGGGAAGAAACTATCACTGGTCACTCCTTCCTTTCCCTCTTTTCACTGTAGCTCCTGGTTTACATTTGGGCAATCAATATACGCATGCATGCAGAGAGCTTAAGAGCATGGGGTCCTCCTGGCACTTCTCCTCCTGCTGGGTGAGTTTGCCCTTTCTCTCGCTCCTCTCCTCTTCTTTTTCCTTTCCCCCAAAAGTAATTTACCATTAGAGTCAATAGGGGGCTCAGAAGCTGCAGACCTCTGTATCAGTATATAGGTACTCTCTTGTATTCCTTTTCCAACACACATGCTTATATGACTGTTTGAAGACAGGACACTGAGGTGGGTGGATCTTTGCACTGGCTTGGTGTAACACTGATTGTATGAAGTACAAATTGAACTGCTATAAATCAGTGAAGCTAATCTTTTTGTGTTATGAAGGATTACTGAGTAACAGAACTGTTTTGAACAGTGACGTTTGAGTTTTTATTAATATATTACTTCTCAAAGGCTGGTGAAAATATTTTGTAGTAAGTAACTATCTCCATTTGGCTTCTAAAACAAAAAAGAACTTACAAGAACTAAGCATTAGTTTTAAAACACAATACATGCAACAGAATAATCTTGATGATATATATGTGATAATTCTTGTAACAGTTTATCAAATCTTACTTACTTTTACTATTAACAATTTGTTACCTGAGTCTGAATTTTCATAGCTTCAATTTCTAGAGTTTGGATTATTTACTTCTGGTGGACTACAGATCAACCCTTTTATCAGATATCTTTTTTCCAGGCAGGTACCTTTTATCATCCCCTTGATAAATTAATTATATCAAATTCTGTGTATCTTTCACCACATAGGAAGTTCTCTTGATCTTGGGTCACTCTCATTCTGTAAGTGCTCTTAGGTTTATCAGTATCTTTCCTGAACTATTGACAAATAAGAACTAGTTAGTAAACTCCTGTAGGACTTGAATTAAAAACAAAGACACTGTTAAAATAATCCCTCCAACTAAATAATATGCTTGGCTTTAAAGTCACACTTGGAACTGCCCCATCCTGGCTTCCAATCATTTGCCCAACAAAGCTGACTTCTTTTAAGTATGGTCTGAAATCTTTGTGTATACAAGATAGAAACATATATCTACATAATGATATCTATCTTGCATGACATCAATAAACCCCCATTAACTGAAGTAACTTTTTGACTAATTATATGTTGTGCAATATCTACTAGTATTATACTTAAAAAAAACTTCTTTTGTTGTCCTAACTTTCCTTACTACACTTCTGTTTATTGTTCTCACCAGCTATTTTCTAAATATTTCAGATTCCATCAGATTTTATTTACATCCAATGGCTTGAATTTTTAATCTATTTGTGTGTATACACATACACATGCAAATATATATATTTTTAAACTGCCTTCAGATTGCATTTTTCTTCATGCTGCTCTTTTCTATCCCAGTTTATTTCTAACTAGCATTAATTTATAGCTATCTTGAAAATTAATTGCTTTCCAATTATTATTTCTTCTTTCCTAAATACTTACTTCCATAAAATATGCTTTACAATGGTTTTCACCATTTTGAAATCAGCTATTTAGAAACAACACTTATAATTCCTATTAACTTAGATTGTAATCCATTTCAAAGCAATAAATAATAATCTGGTCTTTTACAGAGGTCATTTCATTAACCTTTATTTAACAGGTCAGATGCAAAAAGGATCTTTAAATAATTAACTTAAGCTTAAAATGTAACCTTTCCACTCCTGTGATCTGAGAACTCTAAGCATACGCCTCTTCCTTTTGCCAGTCACCATTTGCTGTGGCAGGGTGAGTTTTTTTCTGTTGTGATTTTCTGAGCTACTTCTAACTCTGGAATATGACCAGAGATGAAAGAAACCTTAAAACCTACCTCACTCACAGATATTTCAAGTCTTTGCATTTCTTCTGTGTTCTTCATTCACCTTTCTCATTTTTGCTCCCAGCCAGTTTCACAAAATGCTGCTCTTATTTTGTGCAGTGGAATAATGATGTATCCTATCCCATCCCATAGACAAGCAGCTTTCTATGTAAGCAGGTTACGAATTATTCACAAGAATAAGAATCAGAATGGCATAAATGGGAATTTCCATTCTAGTACACACAGCTGATACAAAATGCTTTCCCATTCCAGGGGAATCGACCATCAAAACAAACCCAGCTCCCTGTGAATTACTTCGACAAGGAATATGTGGAGTTAGAAACACCAAATGTAGAACACATCTTGGAAACAGATTTGTCTAAAGCATAAATATGGAAGACATCACAAAAGAGAGGTTTTAATAAGTCACAGTCAATGGCGAATGAAACCTTTATGAAAAAGGACCTCATGAAACTGAGTTAAAATTTTTATTTAAAAAAAACATAATAAGTAAGCAAAGAGTCTTCCTAGAGACATCATGAAGCCAACACTTTGAGGAGTACTGCAACAAGAAAAATTAAAAAATAAATTATGACAAAAGAGATGGAAATATTTCTTAGAAATTCATTTCTGCTGTAGAGTGTTGCATCCAAAATACAGAATTGGCCAGTTATTCACCATGTGACAAATAAAAAGGATTAGGACTGTTTCACTTTCACCACTGAAAAGAACAAAACACTGAGTTATTTTTGCACTCCTCTCAAATATACTGGTAAACTATTAAATTGTTGTATTTCACTTAAGTTGATCATCATTATTTAAGCCATATGGCTTGATAAGTATGCTTATTTTGAATTTCTGAAGCTGAAATACTGTAAAAATCTTCCAAATCTGTGGATAGCTTGAGAAAAGAAGGGGGAAGCTAAAAAATGTTTAAGCAATTTTACATTTATTCCTATCTTCTAAAGGGATTTGAGATGAAAAACAATTAGAAAACACAATGTGGGATGAAAGAAGGATTTAATTGATTGTCATAATAAACTGGGGTAAAATAGAGGTCAATTAAAGGAATGAATTGCAAAGAGATATACTTGTAACATCAATATTAAGCATTCACGTAACACTTATCAGAGAAGTACTTTGCAAACAATAAGTTTATACAAAGAACAAATTACATTGACTGGGGGAGAGCAAGGTTAAGAATGCCAGAAAGTTGATTTAATTCCATCTTTTCTTTTGTCGTTGTTTTGAGCAGAATTCAATTGTATTACAAAACAAATTACCTTAGAATAGGGAGTTAACAAGGAGAATTGACTATGGCTTAATAGGTTTGAATTACTATCTCATTTTAAAACACTCCTTTTACCTCTTGATTACTAGCTTATACACAGCTGACATTATTTTATTAAACAAATGGAGAAATTCAAGTGTCAGAACAAAGATGTCACATATAAATGAAGTAACCTTTTAAGCTTACAAAGAAATACTTCATGTTTGTACAGTAAACTGTTAAGAAAAAAAGACAAACTTAAGTAAATGTAGACTTTTAGTCAAGCATATTGTGATCTGAACCTGTGATTGAAACGTAATTCGAAGCTGTGTAAACCCATTAAACAGCTTAGGTTGCTGGAAACAATACTTTGAATGCAAGTGTAAAGGAAGTAAAAGCAAAGATGTTGAAAGCCCAGTGGTTGAACATCTATTTCAGAAAAATGACATATAGGAAAACTTAACGAAACAGAGCTGGTTTAAGCTTATTGGGTGTTTGGGGGTTTTTAGGGCAGCTTTGTTGTTGTTATTTGTTTGTTTTATAATTTACAGGTGGTAATTTCTCCATCATTTTGGAATACAAGCATACAAGCAAAATATGCTTTTTTACCAGTTTTTTCTCGTTTTTTTCTCCTTTTTTTCTGAGAGGCTGGGAGTACATTAGCAATCCCATTTAGATAAACAGTGCACTCTCAAACCAAATTCTCTGGTTCGCTTCACTGCATTTCCTATGTGCTTGCTGAGTTCTCAGAGCAGTTTTGAGAACAAATTAGATTTCAGAAAAATCAACTGGAAGTACTGCACCAAAGTGCTCTACAACTTTGATGGGGATAATTAGGTCCAAACTCCTACAGAGCTAGCACTGCCACATGCAACTTTCAGCACCACTAAGTTTGTAAAGCACGGCAAACATGAGGAGGCTCCTCCACTATACCAAGTGACAGAAAGTTCTCAAACTATTCTTCAATTCTGCTATTCCTTCTTCAGTCACACACATTCTCTGCTCAGAAAGCCTTTCTTTTCTTTAGCTGCACTTTCTTCTACTAACCCCTGGTTAAACTAATTTTTGCTACTATTACCTATTACAGATTTCTACATTTAACTATCTTCTGTTTTCTCAGTCAATGGCTACCTCATGCCACTCTTGGAAAAGGAGAAATGACTTCATGAATATGATATTACCTTACGTATCTTAACCTCTAAAAGAAGACTGCAAGAGTCTTGGGTTTGGGTTCATCTTGATGGCAACATCAGCATCAGTTTGTAACTTATGACTGCAGTCTAGTGTGAGAGGAATGTTTCATTAAACCCAAATAAGGTAATGTCAAGTTTCTTGAAACAATGCATAATAATCATAAACCAAGTAAAAATACTTCAGGTAGGACATCAGTTTACCAAAAAGGGGGTTCAGACAGGACCACACTACTGAACCCTGCAGCTTATAAGGAATGAACTGAGCTCTACAGGTTGTTTGAACCCAAACTTCCAGGCTTGTCGTGAGGGTGAACCTAAGACCACACCATCCACCACTGCAGTATACCTCCACATGCATTCCTTACATGTTTATCCTTGGGGCTGTGGGACAATGTGGGTGACACAGGAAGCACAGACCCAGACGTGTCAATGGATTTCCATGAGCTGGGAAGTGCATGGACACTCAGTGAATTGCTCCCTTTAGCCTAGTGGTAGGTACATCAGGGCACTTGGTCAGTAACTGCTCCATGTGCAGAACAGACTTTGGAGAACAGAAAAGATTTCTGTGTGTGAGGACTCTTCAGACCAGAAATATGACATTTTGCACGGTGATTATCCATCCTAAGGTAGAAGACCCACATCCACTCATAGCAGGGAGAGGTGATATCTCCTGAGAGTTGGATATAGCGTGGAAAATAAGATGGAAGCTCTTCTGTCTCTGGGCAGAGAGAGACAAAAAGACTTCCTTATTGAGAGGGTTCTCTTCCACAGGCATAATTAACTAGTTCTGCCCTCGGTTTAACTCTCACCAAGAGGTTCTCTCTCTCCCAAGCCACAGATACCACATTCACACCATTTTCAAGTCCCCCTTCCATTCTGCCTTGCAGCACGTCCAGACAGCATCTCTGCTGACAAATCAAGCCTCTCCCTTTTGCTCCTGAACAGGAACTGCTGCTTCCACAGTTCTTTGCACAGTTCACTTTGCACTCCCACTTTCTTTCCTTGGGCAGTGATTTGCAGAGCTCTGAGCTAGCAATCAGCTACCTATTCCTCTACTGATACATGGAAAGTTTAAACACACAAAATGTGGAACTGTGCCAGTGGATACTGCTGAGGCTTCAGGACCTCTGCGCTCAGAGGCAAGGTTCAAGGAGAAGAGGGATTGCTTGTGAAAACTCATCAAGTCTGTAGGATCTGCTGCACTGCATCATCCAAGGCTGAAGAGCTGGCTGAAGTCATAACAAAGCTCCACTTCAGCACAAGGGAAAATCATGGAGCAAGTTCTCTTGGAGCAAGTTTCTGGGACGTGAAGGGTAAAGATCTATTTCATCAGGAGGTTGGCATAAATTCCTACTGAGGTGCCTTTCAGCCTGAACAAAATCTGGAAAATTTACAGAGATTTATGCCACTGACAGTGTTTCCTATAAAGGAAAATAAAAAGGCACTGGAGCAAGTGTCCAGAGAATGGAAGCATGACCTAACATTATAGAAAAGATTTAAAAACAGAAGATATATAGAGTGCACCAACTATAACTGATTAAAATATTTCAAGTATAAGTTCACTTTCTGCAATTTTATTAGCAATGTGAATAAACCAAATCCCAAGTAGAAAGAGCACATCTGCACGTATAATGGCAGGTAATACACATGTACTGCCAAGTAATGTAAAAGCTTAAAACTTAAAAGGACTCCCAAGAGTTATAGATTTTTTTTCTTATCTTACGAGTATCAGATATTGTTCCCTACAACCATAAACAAACCTTTTTGAGTTGAAATTTTCATTAATAGAAATTATAAGTACTGAAAATTCTACACAGGGGAGACAAGATGACAGCAAAGGAACACTGAGCACTTGTACAAAGCTAGTATCAAGACGCCTTAAGGCTCCTGGAGACTGTGATATGACAGAATGACACTCCTAATGTGTGTACAGACAACCGAAGTACAGTGACAGCAGTCTCTAGAACCACAGTTTGCACCACTGACTCTGGATGCCTGAAACAAAATATGGAACAAAAATAATGAAGGAAGGAGAAATAGGAAGGGGGGCAGATCCAGTAAATGTGAAACCGCTTTTTATGATATCCAAGACAATAACATCGTGCATGTTAGCAGGCTTCTCCTTATCATTTCCACATAACACCTGAAGTGGAATTACATGACAATAAAACTGAAAATTAAATATTCAGCTTCTTCCTTGTCCTTTCACCAACAGTGTTACTTCATCTTTTAGGTTCCCTGTGATACCATGACCTGAGACAAGACAAAAAAACTGCTCTATTTTTCAGGGAGATTCCTCCTTGAATCAACACATAAAGCTCCGTTTCAGCAGCATGTGTGTCTAATTTAGCAGCCCCACTCAAGAGCATCTTATATCAACAACAACTTTTTGTAAAATATAAAAACATCAACATGATGTTGATGTCAAAATAAGTTTGCTTTTACATCTCTCATTTGACAGTCTCTCATGTTGTATATTTTTCCATGTGTAACAAACATATTTCCCCTCTTGAACTTTTGGGGGCTTTCATTGGGTTTTGGGAGGTTTGATTTTTTGGTTTTGTTTTGTTTTTTTTATTGTATGTATTATCATGCCTCTCAATATCTCTTTCTGAAAGCACTGGTTTTGGGGGTATTTTTTTACATACCTTGTGTTAAAAATACTACTATTTTCTCCTTGGCAACAAAACCTTCCTTTTTTCCATTTCTGCAGTTGCTAAATTCAGAATTGTTTTGTTTTCCTTGATTAAATTTAAATTTGGGGAGACATCAAGGTATGAAGTTTTCTTAGTATTTTATGAAGGGTTGGGAACAGAATGCCACTGAAACAATGGTTATTATAAGAAACCTGGAATATTTAATTATTATGTTTTTAGTGGTATTAGATTAACATTACCATTAGTACTATTATTATTAAAAGAACAGAACAGAAAAGCTTAGGTTTGGCCAAGCAATATGAATGCTCATGTTAATTTTTTGTTCCCCTAATAATTTATTGGAAGATATAAAATGAGATTATAGCATTCAGTGTACTAGATGAAAATACAGCTGAGGCAGAATAATCTAAAACTGCAGTATTGCCAATACTTTTACATATGAGAAAGAACAAACTCTTATGATTAAGTTAATCAAACACTTGAAGCAGGGGAAGTTTGAACTGAAAAATGACATTATACTTAATGGCAGTAATAATCTAGTTGTAGAGTTACTTCCACCTTTGGACTCTAGGGATGAATGAGATGACCTCATAGGTCCCTCTATCTTAGTTTTTTAATGATTCCATGAAACAAACCAAATGAAACAACGGGAAACAGATTATATTTATTTTTCAATGAACAATATAAACTCAATCCAATACTGCATGGAATTACATTAATGCAGAAAAAGGCGGACAAACTAAATATGCTGTGAAAGCTCATAATGTTAAACCTTTGCCAACAGCAGCTTCACTTACTAAAAAGAGCTGTCGAGATTTCTGATAATATGCCTGGCTATAGCATATCTGTAGGAAGGGTTAAAGGAAAAATAATGACCTTCTTTTGAGAGGAAGCTATCATACTGCATCATCTTACTTGGATATTGTAAATGAGTGTTGATGTTGGGTTCCCTAAAGCAATCCAACAGAAATAAGCAAGCCTAATGCTGTGGAAATGCAAGACAAAAAAAAAAAGTTTGAAAAAAAGACCGTGACCATGCAGAAGCTTGGGGGAAGCATTTTGACTGTTGGGGGGAAAAAGTGAGAAGAATAAGCTTAATTTTAAATCAATCATTTCCCACCATTTTAAAAAGTTTCTTCCATTTAAAGTCATTAGCCACAGCTAACAAGGCATCCAACTGATCATCCTCTCTGTGTCTTTATGCCTTAAACTGTGATTTTCAACACAATAAAGTAAAAGAAAAGGCTTTAATCTGCAGTAAAACATTAGTTACTTTTATTCCAATAAAATAAAATGCATGAACACTTACTATATGCATCACTGGCTCAATGTATTATGTAGAATGAGGAATTTGGGACATGTGCTTAATAATAAATTCATACTTAAACTATGTAATCAAATATGTGAGTGACATTTCTGAATAAAGACTAAAAAGAATAAGAACAGTCTTCTACTGTCAGATGTTGTTTACAAGAAGAGTTTCAAACAACAATTAATTATTTAAAGAGATAAAATTTGGGTGCACCTGTTGACATTGAACACATTGGACTGTGTAATTCTGCTGCAAAAACAAACTCGAGGGAATCTGAGACAAAAGTCATTCACCAAGAGAGACAGAACTGCACACAAAGTCAATAAAAAAGTACTGAGTGATCAGGCTTTCTGCTGTTTTCTAGCATGGAAAACATCCTGAAATGCACCTTGGGGAATTTGTTCTCCCACAGACATTTTACAAACAGATAGTTGAACTGTCAAAAACAAAATGAGTTTGTGTAATTCATTTCTACCTAAATGCTAAGACAAAAAAGATTAAAATTATAAGACACAGTCATCAAAATACATTTTAAATGATGTAATCTTCCCAGATAATTGCCTAGGTGTTATTTTTTTATTTAAAAAATCCATCCCTTTCTTACTCAATTATAAATTGGGTATGGATAATTAAACTCTCTTGCTATAGTAAAGCAAGTATAGATTGCTTCACAGTCATTTGATCCTTCTTCTGATGAATTTATATGTGAAGTGCTTATCTATGTGGCACTTAGATTATAAATAGAAAAGCACACTACATGAGAATGCATCAAAGATGATAAAAAGGACAAAAACACATTCAGTCTGTTAGACACTTGAGCCAAATTCTAGCAAAGCATGATTTTCAATTTTTTTTTTCCTGCAAGAAATTGCTCACATCCTTGTGGTGAGATGCTACATACATGGCTGTGATCTCCAATGCATAATGTTAATTTTGGCTGTAACTATTTATCTACTGTCTGGAATCCTTGGTATTAAAGTAGAAATTTGGAGAATGCCCTTAACAGACTCTTACTCTATTCTAACCCAGTGTGCAAAGGGTTTCTTTCTCTCAGTTGCCTTCTGATAATAAGTAAGTGGAAAAAAAAAAAAAAAAAACAAAACCCAACAGAATTTAGTGTGCAAAACAGCAAGGCTGCCTCTCAGACAGCTAGGCCTGAACAGCTTGCTGGCCCCTGTGCAGGTAAATGCCATAATTATTGTCCCAGCCTTCCCACTGTTACTGAATAATTCAATAATAGACCATCTGTAGCTCACTGCTAGTGAATCATCTTGCATCTTAATACATTGTGTGAGTTATCTTCATATTACTTAGTAGACGAGATGCAAACATTATAAGCAAAATATTTAAGAAAGCTGGCTGGGTGTCTGAGTAGTTGCTCCTTTACGTTCCTAAAGGAGAATTTATACAGTAATTTAAGCCAATCCATTTAGCAGAAGTACAGTTCAAGAGAGCATGTTTCTACATAGTCATGTGCACTACTTGCTGTTAATAAAACTGATGGCAATGAAATGATATTACACTTCCCTTACATCACCATGAACTTCAGAGATCTCCTTACAGGGGAAATCTAAAACAGCAAGCGGACAGCTAGTTAAGTTCTCAAAGCAGCCCTTGCCCTGGTATCTGTATCAGATGACAAACTTAAATCATGCAGTTAAAAGCACCAGAACAGTGTTTTTTTTTCTAGGTACCATCTCTGGGGCAAAAGATGAAAGGAAAACAGAGGGGAAAGAGGCCTTACAACAGCACATAAAATAGAGAACACAAAAGTTCCCTTCACAAACTTAAGCCATTAGAGGCAAGGTTTTTAACAGTCTTTTTCCAAATTTCGGTAACATCCTTAAGAAAATGTAAATGTACTACAAAAAGCTGAATTTTTCAGGCCTACAGCTTGTTCTCAAATTCTGCTTGGGATTTTGATCTCTATTCTTATTTCATCCACATTTTCTAGTCATATTTTCCACTCAACTCAGCTACCCTCCCTGTCACAGTATGCATTTGTATAAAATGGTAATCTTGTCCTCTGTTCTTTCCTTTTAGGCATTTGTTTTCTTGAGAGAATTGTTTAAGGGGAGAAAACAGCCAATAATTGAAATACATACATACATACATACACACACACATATATATGCATGCATTCCTCAGCAAATGCTGAGAAAAAACCCCCAAATTTCAACCTCAGAAATGTCTGTCAACAAGAGACTAATAAGGCTAAGGTTGGAATACTTATTTTTCTCCCTGTTTTTAATCTATGAAGATAAGCTTTCAGGCATATGCATGTCTTAAAACTCTTTTGATATGAGTTTTTTTGTTTGTTTTTTTGCTTTAGGTTATTTGGAGAGGTTGGTTGTTTTTCAATAGTCCTCATAAATACATTAAAATCTGCAGAATAATAAAAGCATAATTTCTTTTCCCTTAATGATGACACATACTGTTATACCAAGAAAACACCAAAGGCCAATGGACCCACAGTACTTCGGAGAAGTAACATCTGTGGAATATAACCTGGGAAGTGAGTAACAGAAAGGACTATTTTGCTAGAGGCTGGAAATAGTCAATGTGCATGCTACTCTACCTTGCCAAACTAAGGCAGTAATTTTGTATTCACACAGGGCACACACCTCCTCTTCCCTTAAATTTTGCTACATCATTCTGGCCCTTCCCAGGGTCACAATTCCTGCGTGATTTAACAAATCTAAAAAATGTCTGGATGCTGTGAATTACCCTGAAAGCTCAATCTTATGTTCCATGTATCTCCTGTGCTTCCTATTCTGGTTCATATGCTCTAGGGATCAGCAGGAGAAAGCACTTTTGTCTGCCTCAGCTGTTTTTCTTTACTTCCAAGAACAAAAGGCCTCCTGACATTCATTGCAAACCTCGAACAAGTGACCTAAAACTTTCCAGGATTCACTGGCTAGGGAACAGATGAAAGTGTAAAACCCCAGGGAATCTGCATGGAGAAGGCAGCAGATAGATAGTGCCTTCTCCTCCAGTAAACATCAGCTCTTTGTAATTTTTAGAGGTAATAACAGGTGACAGCAAATGACCAAAGGGATGGGGAAGGCTGCAAAGAGTAAATAACACTGCAGAGAAACTCCTGGAATAGAAGCAGTAACCAAAAGGACACCAAGCTCTGGAGAAGTCCATGTGATACCAGGAAATCAGGTGGCTTCAAACCCTCTTGTAGAGGTCGTACTCACCACTTACTGAGCCACTGAAGCTCCTGCGAGTAGAAAGTGCATTCAGCAGCTGCCCAGGTTCAAAACAGTCCTCCAGTTGGTGGAAGTCAATAGGAGATCACAGCTCTTCAGATTAATCTTCAGCTTCAGCAGCTTTCCCACTCAGGCACTGCGTGCCATGTCCTTCTGCAGAGGAGGCCAGCAGAAGGACATGGGTGACAGTGACTCCCAGAGACAGGGCTCAGGCCCACCAAAAAGGGAAAAAAGTGAATGTCGCTGAAGTAGCAGTCACCCAGTATTCCAGCAAGGCCAGATTTCCCTCTTGTGTGATGCAGCTCACAGTGGCACTCTCAGTACCAGGGCTGAACCTCCCTGCCTCTGTTAGAAGCTGCCACAGAATTACATGACAAACCAGTACCTCCTCTGTCTCAAGCTTGTGCAGCACATGCTTTCCCTGGAGTCATACTCAGGCAGAGTCCAGATCAGGCACTTGAAGGCACAGAACAGCAAACTGGGCAGCAAGAGCAGCTGTAGGCATACTTGAGTGAGCTTACCCATCAGTTCTAATCTTCCTACTTTTTAAATGGCACTTTTTAAAATTGGTATTGAGCCACATTACTCGAGACTTAAAAATCAAAGGGTTTTTTTTCACCAGATTAAAAGAACTTTGCATCAATATAGAAATAAAGCAATTTTCTAACGCAGTTTGGCTGCAGAATTAAGATATGGGCTCTTGAATTTACTGCTTCTTCTCATTATGAAATGAGAAATTAAAATATCATTCTTATCCCTACTGACTTATTATTGGATTGAGATATGAAAGGAAAAGGAGCTTCCCATAAATTTTGCAAGGTTTTAAAAAGTTTGGGGTTTTTTTAAACAAAAAATACTTCCATCAGGATTTACCACTGAACAATGTGCAGGATGCAACCCAACGTATTTTGTTTTTAATTTGGCAGAGGGAATATACAAACCAGTTACTCCTGGCTTATGCTAACTCTTTTCTTAAAAATGGGTCTCAAATAGTAGCAGTTTCTCAAAGCCCTGATAAGAGTACACCAAAAAAATACAGTTAATTTAATGCAGAATTTCTGAAAGATTTTATAAGTTTTACCACATCTAACCTACTTTATGAATACACATATGAGACTTAAACCCAGGTTTTCTCTGCTTTTAAAGTCATTTATCAAGCCCTTCTCTTCTAAAGCTGAAATTTAAGCCACCAAAAAGTCACCCACCAAATCTTTTTATTTGCATATTTAGGGAATGAAGATTTTAAAGATTGCATAATATAAGTAGATTTTAATAAATCTGTGGTTCTCAGATATTTTGCCTCCCACTTTGATTTGACATTTTGCTTAGAGATGATCTGAAAAGGTATGATTTTCTCTATTGTGAAGCCTTTTTTATACCTTGTTCTATCAGTCTACTTTATCATTTGCAATTGTATTCAACTCTCTTCTGAATGTGTTAACGTTCTTCGATGACAAATGTTCCTTGTATCTTTATTAAAACCAACACACCCTATTTCTCATCTTGCTACTATCTCAGGTTATTTCAATACTTTTCATATATAAAAGGCTGTAGTAACTTCTCACAGCATCCTTATTTTTAATTCCAATTGTTGTTCATAGGTCAAAGGTTGACTTCAGTGTTCATAATCTGTATTTAATCTGAAGCAGTTATACTTGCAAGAGGGAATTATATATTAAATACTCTGTAAGTATTTAGGAACATAATTGGTACCTAGAACAATTGCTTCAGGCAAATGATGTAAGCCTAAGCCAAGAACAGGCATCACAACACCTTGAACATCTTTGTCAACTGACACTCAGAAAATTTAAGGGTAATATTTAACAAGGAAGTTTGATGGAGAGAGATTCTGGAAGATATGCTGAGGATGAGCTTTGCAAAATGTGGAAGACAAATATGTACAATATGAGGTCTCTAAGTTAAGGTCAAAGAGTATTAAGTCATCTGATCAGAATTTGAAAAATGGAAGAAAATGATGCCCAGCAGACCTAGGTTAGACAGTATAGCCTATCAAATCTCTCCAAGACCTAATATGGTTGATGCTTATAAAAGGACCAAAAGAGAACTAAATGTTATGAAAAGCAGAACAAAAAACCACAAGAATGCAACAGAAAGCTGCCTGATGAAGATGCACAATAAGGAAAACCTTAAATTTTTTTCTTTTTTTTTAAAAACAAATATCAGCAAATTCTACCTAAATGAGGCTTGGGGGAGAAAAAATAAATCACAGACCTCACAGACCACCTAAAATAAGTGCTTTGCATTTCCGAGAACAGCATGCAATGATCTCTCGGAGAAAAAAATGTTGATCATTACAGTGTTAAAATTAAAACATCATTCAAAAGAAAAGAGGCAAAACCCCAATCATCCCTAAAAACTCCCTCACTATTTCTTCAAACTAAGCATTTAAATTAATGCAGGTGAAGTAGACTTTTCGATCAAGTTTTTTTCACACATTTCCAGGTACGAGCACTACAGTTATGTAATTCTGTACCTATTAAAAATAAGCTTAAGGCATTTTGCTTTTTCCTTTATGCAAATTTTGCATTTTCCTTTATCATTATTTGCTATTTTGTTAACTCCGAATTCTATGGATAATTGCTGGCACTTAGGTTTCTATTCTCCTTTACCTTCTGTTAGAAACAAAATCAATCTATGTCCATATTTCCCCAGTACAATGCCATCTACATGGGCTACAAAATAGACTGCAGCAATCTATTTCTGTTGGAAGACTTCAGGTTCAAGAGGCCTCTTTTTTGGTTACAGGGGGTTAAACGTATCTCTTACTTTCCCTAAGTGTTTCACTGGACTACTACTGGGCAATACCTGTCAAAATACAGAGCCCTACACAATCAAAGGTTCTCTCCACAGGCTGTTAGAGAAAGTTTTGCTTGTTTGTTCCCTGGGTGGCCTTTTTTAAGAGAGAGAATGGCCAAGAGCAATCCCTTCTTATAAGATGGAGGAATATGACCTGGCTGCACTGAAGATGGCATCCCAACAAAGTGTCCCCCTCTTGAGAAGCTCCCTCTGAACTTCTGTTTGAAGCTTGCCAGCAGCCTTACAGTATGGTCAGATAAAAGGAAGTTTTTGTGTGGGAAGCAACTATGCAGTGAGAATAGGATGTCCCTTTTTAACTAGTTCTGGAACCAAAAATAGTACCAGTTAAAAAATCCAAGCTATTTGGAGTATTACTACAGAAGCAAGAACAAATAGAGAGATCATGAAGAAATCTCATTGAAATCAATCAAGAGCAAGATGTTTATGCACAGCATTTGTAACTTGAAAAAATTGTCTATTTCAATGACTTCGACCTATTCTTGTTGTGACAAGTTTCAGTGCTGTAACTGAAGAGGGGTTGGGAGAGGGAGGGATTTATTTTCTAGAAATGCACACTCTCCTGTATAATTCTGTAAATAAAGAGAGTACTTTAGACTATCCAGATGTCTGTACCACACATAAGGAATCCCACAAAGTCAATCAAAACCTGACAGGAGTTCTACAGGTTGCACATATCGTTTTGTTTTGGTTTTTTTTCTGGATCTATTTTTCTTCATTACTTTAATATCATCAAGTAAGAATTTCAAAAATTAGTATATTAGGCTTAAACATTGATAACAAAGATTAACACTTAGCTTACACTGATTCATTAGTGCAGAAGACACACAAAGTATAGGGATGTACATCAAGTCTTTTTAGTTATTCAAGTAGAAAGAAAATCCTATTTCTTTCCTAAAACATATTTCAAAGTTTATTTTACTTATTTTGCTGTGCCTTAGGATACTGGTCTTTCTAATTCACAGCTGATTTGACAAGGCCAGAGTTCAAGTGCTAATTAGATTCTCTTTTATTGATTTTTTGGGCTGGTAAGTAACCAAGCTAATCTTGTTACATTCTCCCCTAACTTTGAGCTCTTTTATGATCAACCACTCTGGACACGTATTCGAATTACCTAGTGCCAGAAATAAACATGACTCACATTCCAGCTTGTAAATTAGTGTCACAATTCACTCACTCTACTACATAAGCTGAAACACTTGCTTCTGTGTGCACACCTCTTGCAGGTACACAAGAAAAAGGGACCTGCAACAAAGCACATGAAGAAAGCTTTTGGGACAAAACCACTCTTCTTTTCCACTGCCTTTTACTGTGTTTTATTTAAGAGAAGATTCAGACCATACACAAACTCTTAGGATACCCACACATATATACCAAAAGCAGAAAGAAAAACTTTACCAGATTATTGAAATATTTTGTAATGTGCCAAATTTACACGGTGAACATTTGCCTCTTGCTACTTCAGCCATGGACTTGGACTTTGTAACAATCTAGAGTAGGAGATGAGAGATAAGCCACTGACAGTTAATAAACTCTGTTGCATGGGATTCAAACTGACATATTAAAGGAACTGAAAAACATATCTTCATTCCCAGCGAGCATCTCACATGGAAAGGTGCAGCTTCAGTTTGTATGATGGGATAGTTGCAACGAGATGGGGATCTACACCATGTGATGTGAGAGCATCTGCTGTGCCAAACAGGGCTAACAAACAAAAGGCAAAGGCACTGTAAGGCAAAGCCACTGCAGTCCTTGTGGTAAACCTGTGTCTGCCTCACACCAGTCATGCCATGCTCTTGGACCTCAAACCCCCCAGTTGTTATTTAGAAAATTATGTTATCTTAAATATAAATACGTCATAATCTTAATCATCAAAAGCTATCAAAATAAAGAGGCAAGGATTTTCTGAGATTATTGAGATGTTTTCTGAATCTGCTTAAGAATCCAAAAAAGTGAAGTGTCTGGCATTCTTCCTTAAATTAGAAAGCCTCTCAGGAATATAATAATCACCATAATTACATCATTACACACAGTGACAGCAACTAAAATCCACAAGAGATAAAACCAGAAAAATTAAGAAAAACAGTCCTATGAAAATTGTCAAAGTTGAAAGAATTGCATCTTTTCAAACTTAGGACACTGAGAAATCATTTCTAAGATAAGTGAACAAAGAAATGAAAATTACTTTTTCAATCAAGCTTCAAAACTAATTGTATTATAGCTACTAGGAGAAATTCTGAATCTTTAGAAAAATACTAAGGCTATTAATTTATCTAGGGAGAACTGACCAAAATAATTTCTGATTATTTTAAGATGTACAAATATTTTAAAAAATCATTCTTAGGTAGTGAAACAAAATACAGTTCAGCTACAATAAACTTTATATGGCTAGATACTATGGTGCAAAAATCTGATGTAATATCAAATCCAATGCAGCCTTAAGTACAGCATTACTACTATTAGTTCATTAAATGAAATCTAAATAATTTTGAGTGGATATTCAGTGAGGATTCTAAACAAATTAATTAACAACAAAAGAAGATTACATGCCTAACCAAAATACAAAGAGGACAATATAGAGATACGATTTAATTTCCTGGTTCAGTTACACACATGTCTTTCATAAACAAAACACCGTGAATAACCGTCATGTTTTCATTACTTCCAAGATGAATACAAAAACTACCAGAAACCAGATAATATGAAACTATTTTAAATCTTTAACACACACAGCTAAGACAACTCTCTTAAAAGCATTCCCTACAGAAACATCCAGTATCATCATCTCTGAACATACTATTATAGCTGCACATATATTACATCCACTGTTTACCTCAAATAACCTCAGTCTGAAACTCTATATATGAAGGAAACAAAGGGACAGAATAAGCATTCTGCCTCTCAGCATCCTCAGGAACTGATGTCTCAGCCTTTAAAGATAATATATTTTAGGTGCAAGATAGAAGCAAAGGCCACTTAAACTTTCGGGCTGAGAACTGTGGTCTCCCTTTATAGCCAAAAACAAAATACTCCTTAGTAGAAGGAGTTAAGTGATGAGGTAAATTAAATGATATTAAAGTAACAAGATCAAAAAATCATGACCACTGCGGAAAGAACACAATACACTAGATTAACATTTCCTCTTCATTACTGTTTATCTTGTTTCCTCACACTATGAAATCTGTCAGTCAGCACTATAGAGGTAGGATTTACTCTTTAATCCCATTTTACTCCAAACAATTACTCAATGCCACTCTGGGGCACATATTTCTTATCAGCTTCTCTCTTGCAGAGGGCTGAAACATACTTGCTGAGATCCAAGCCCAAGCTGCTATCCACAATAAGGCTGCAGAAGCATTTATTTAGCATCCTCTAGAATGACTGTACTCCGTCTTTCACAGACGGGTAAAGAGAGTGTTCTTTGCCAGATTTAAATGACATGGATCAAGACATGAAATAAAAACCTTCTATACAAAATTTGATATTACATCTTCTTAATAACAAATGTAATTCCTCTGTGAATAGTTTCAAAAATGTTTGTTGGTTTTATATGATTTAATTTTGGTCTAATTTGTAATGTATTGATATGAAGATACTTTGATAACAGGAACCTGTATGTAATTACTGTCAAAATAATAAATTGCATAGTATGCCTTTTTTTAAATAAATGTTTTCTTTGGTTTTAATATCCTTTAATAAGTTAACTACAAAATCAATATATAAAGTACAAATGTAGCCTTTTTCAGTAACAGCTGGTTTCCCCTACCAGTAGACTCGGTGACAGGGCAGGGATTCAGAAACTGGAAGAAAAGCCAGGAAATGCCCTACAAGTGGTGTTTGTTTGTCTGGTGAATCTGAAAGGACCAAGGGTCAGTGCAGGATTTAAAGAGTACGTTTTATCAGAACATGCCTGTAGATACACAAAGACCACAAGATATGAAAATAATCAATATTATTTTCATCCAGAATTTTCAGAGCTTGATGTCTAAATTTAGGCTAGATACTTATTCATTCACACAGCATATAGTTGCTTTTAAAATCTGGAGCACTTCCTGTATCCACTAACACAAATAGCTTTAGAGGGTTCACTAACCAAAACCAATACAACCCTTTCTTGATGCAAATATTAAAATGTCTACACAGAGGCTCAGGGCTTTAGAAACCAAGTTTTGAAATCCCTTGTTTTCCTTCAGTTTTTGCATAACTGTATGTTCTCAGTTACATGAATACTTCATTTTGATTTTATTCCTGTAATTACATTACTTTGAATATCCAGGCTACTTCTGAAATTACAAATAACAGTTGTGTTTCCTTACCCCTCACGCAAGCTTCACCTGTGTGAAGATTCTGCAGCAGGTTTTAGCAGAAATTTGTAAAAACATATATAAAATACGAACTTGGGTGTGCTAAGAGAGAAACGACCAATTTACAAGACAACATGTAAATTGAATTGGGAATTTAAAAGGGAATCTTGTGAGACCAGACCTGTGCTCTACATTCTCACAATATTACAATTACAAACAGTCAGGAATAAACTTTAAAAATATAAGGGCAATAAATCTGGCTTCTTTTTTATTTCAAAAATAAGAATTATTTCCTCAGGTCTTTTAATGGTACAAAATTTGACGGCACAGAAATAAAGTGGTCTTGTTTCTCCACGATATGACAGAGTTCAGATGAATCAATTATCAGCTAGATTTAAGGTATTCTACAGCTGACATGTACAGATACTCACACTTCAAGTATATTGGCATATGCAGTGCAGCTCTAAAATTACTGCAAGAAAATCCAAAGGGAATAGTAAGGATCTACCTACACACTTCCTTGCTTTTATGCCCACTCCTGCAATTAATATTTGGAAAAGTAGGCTGTGACTTCCACTTGTCTGCTCAGCAGTGCAGCGGCTCAAGGCTATCAGCAGGAATGCTCAGGATTCTGGAACCATTTGGTGCCATGCTGCCACTCTTCAGGTCATCCATTTCCTGAAATTAACACCTGTGTGACATTCGAGTCACACCCCACCAAGCTCTTTGCCCTTTCTTTTACAATGTCTATTCCATTACTGCAGTACTCTGGTCACGTGTCCCAGGCTGTGCAACACCCAGCTCTGATAGCTGCAGATTAAAAGTGCAATCAAGCTTCCAAACCGGTATTTAAAAGCATAAAAGCATGATACCTGTTAAGTGGTACGGATGTCAATGACTTACCAAAATGTTTTCAGTTATGTAACAAGCAACTTCTAAGTCTGACATAAGCTTTGCCATGCAAAAATAGAATTATTTCTGTGCTCAAATATATTCTGCCCTAAGGAGTTCAGTGAAATTGAAGTGTGTCTTTGGAAAGCAGCTGTGATAAAGCACTTAAGGTTGTGTGGGCATTGGTGATAGGGCTGTTGAAGTTACATGAGTGCCCTAAGTGTACATTTCCATATCACAATATGGCTGACCTAATTACAGAAAAAACATAAATAGCCGAAGCTTCATGTATCTAAATAAGGTTTGTACCTTGCCGTATGTAATGGGCTCGATCTGATTCACTGAATAACTCTTCTAAATTACTACATTACTCCCCTTAAACAATGAATTCTGGAATATTCAGTAACACTTATTGTCCTCTCTATTTCATAACAAATAAACAACATACTGTCTCTGTTGTGAGTGGGTAGTAACAAGACACTATCAAAACAAAACATTTGATCATCATGTGGATTATAACTGTAGTCATATTGAATATCACAAGATAGCAATTGAACATTGCTTAGATTACTGGAACGCAGTAATTGGTGATTCTTTCAGATAAATGTGTTACTACAGTGGTAGGCAGAGACACACTAGACAAGTAACTATACAAAAAAACCACAGATGCACATAAGTGATAGTTTCCCTGGTTTTTGTTGGGGGTTTGTTTGTTTGTTTGTTTGTTTTTTCTTTTCTTTTTGGTATAGTCTGTATTTAAGCGACCATACAATATATAAAAGACTTGAGGCTTAGTTAAAAATGTTTAAAAAATCATATTTTCCATACCGGTTTTCTAACTTATTTCTCCTTCTGAAATCTCTTTATTTTATGTAAGATTTCCAAATCAATGTCAATACCTAAAGCATGAACTGGAGAAATCGTAATAAAAATTTGTTTGACCTCAAGTCCTTAGCTTTGCCTCCCATTAATACAAAACACACATACAGAAATTTTGAAAACAGAATCCAGAGAAAGACATCTTTTTCTCCAAGACAGTTATCAGTAGTGAGTTTCCAAAGGAACAGAACCATGATTCTGAATATTTTTATTACTGCTAAAAGCACTAGTCAAATGCAATTTCTTTGTATTGCATCTATAAATTAACTGGGTCAAATTACAGTCACTCCAGTGATGCTGAGGATAAATGATAGCAGAAGGCAAAGGTTTCACATTGTGTATATCACATCATTCCTACAGAAGCATTTAGTGTTTTTTCAGCAAGTAACTGTTATGTACAAACTAATGAGAGAAAGCCCACGTAGAAGCCTCCTGTGTACATCTTAAAGTACAAGCTGCAACTGCTTCTATTTATGTGCAGTTTCCCAGTTTTCACACACATGCAGTGAGCATTCACATAACTAAAACTAAATACATATGGAATAAAACTCCTTCCTCTGTCAGGAGATGGAAGCAAAGACAAGCTATAAAGGAGGAGTTTGAAAATACTGCCTGGGCATGCAGGGGATGGTATTAGGAAAGGCCAAAGCTGATTTAGAGATAAGATTTGCAAGAGATATTGAATACAACAAAAAGACCATTAAATTACTGGTACAGGTGAAACAAGGAATATATGGAACTATGGCTGAATAGGGTGGATGATTTAATGACAGCAGACATAGATACACATTGAGATAATTGATGCCTTCTCTGCTTCCTTCTGAAGGTAAAACAACAAGGTCTCCCACTTCTCTATTTCCATAGGAAAAGCTAGGAAAGGAGAGGAATTACAAGGCATGAAGGAGGATCCAGTCAATGATTACCTGAGAGATCTTGACCCACAGGTTGGATATGATTGGCTTCACCCAAGCCTGCTGAGAGCTATCTGATATTCAGATCCAGAAGGACAGCTGGACAGTGAATCGCAAATTATTGGGAAGGATACAAGGCAGATACAATTCTTGTCTTTGTGTTCATCAGAGGGTGGGTTAAAGGAGTGTCTCAGACCTCTGTTTGAAGCCTTTTAATTTCTGCTTCAAGGGACTTGGATCTAACATCCCTATCTTCTAAAGGCACAGGTTCCTTGTTAGTGTACCGGAAACATGAGCTCCTTGCCTTGTCCTTCCGTATTTGATGGAGCACAGCCCAGTTGCACCGCAGATGTGATGATTTCTGAGATCAAACCCTGCTCCTCTGAGCAGAGAATGAGATGCCTACTGAGGGGCACTCTGCTTGGAGCTTGGGGTGAAACATGGAAGACAGGCATACTGGTACCTGAGACAGGTGTCCCCACTGATGGGACAGGTGATGTACAAGCACAGAGCTAAACAAGCTGATCTATTTTCTAGATACCTGATAACACACTCTTACCCATCTGAGAACCCTTTGTGCCTCTGTCTTTAGCAGAATCATGATTACATCTAAGGAGCATTTATAGGTCTTCTAAATAGTACATGCTTACTAAAATTCAAAATGGTTGTGTCAGTGATCCAAATTTGGGAGGGAGATGGTAAAGGAAGGGAAGCAGGAGGGCAGAAAGAGGAAAAAGAGGAAGAGAGACTTTTTAAAAGTCCATTTTCTTTGGGTTTGTTTTTTCTTACTTGTTTATTGGATTTGGAGGTCTGTATTGTTTTATTTTACTTGAAGGCTTAATCAAAGGCTCTCATCATGTTCTAATTACATAGATATTACAGAGATACATATTTTAGACACTAATATGATACAGGTACTACAAGGAATGAGCATTCAACAAAGAAATATGGCCTACAAACCAGTGGGATGCTGCTATATGCAGATTTGTATTTAAGCTCTACTCCCTGTTTTTTCTCTCTAATACTTTAGTGTCTCCCTTTGCCTTTATTCACTCTGTTGCCATATGACAATCATAATCTTCTGCAGATTTACTGAACTGAAGGAAATGGTCAGAGAGATGAACAAATCCTAAATTTTGAATGTGAATGAACAGCTGAAGACAGGTTAAATAGGAGAGCACAGTTTAATATCTAAGCTGAGCTAAGTGACAAACTACTTTTTGTTGCCCACTGTTTGAGATACACACAGAGGACTAAAGAAGCACAAAAAGCGAAAAATGGCAATGCTTGTCTAATACCAGCTTCTAAAATGACTTTTAAGTGTTGTGGGTAAGGGAGAAGGTAAAAGTGATGGCCTGTATGTTGAAAGGGATGAGTGATCAGGGAGTGGAGCAGCATAGTTAATCAGCTTAAACTTAAGAGTTAGATGCTTAACATTACTTTTCCCCACAGATGCCTTAAGCTGTTAAGGCTGAAATGAAAACTGATTTCATTCACCAGTGTTATTGTAGTTAAGCTGAAAAAAATCCAGCTTCAGCCACTCCACTCCCACAGCAATGCAGAAAAGTGGGGAAAAGCCCTTTGGAATTGTGTAAGGTCCTTGTAAGTCATGGTGAGAGCAGTGCCACAACTGCTGGCTGCAATCCTCACATCTGCCCTATTTGCTCATGGCTCCTGGAAGTAATACTTGCACTATACTTAGATGAATTACAAGATACATGGTTAGAGCATACTTGAATTTGTCAGTGCTATCTAGTGTCTTTGCAAACCAAATTCAATTACTGGAATACTCAGAAATCTAGCATTCAAGATACATGTCTGATAACCAGCCCTGTTCCTCTCCTCCAGAGACTGCTTCCAAACTTACACAGTTTTACTAGAAAGCTGTGCTGAAATAATGACTGAAATGCCCAGTTTACTCTGTATAAAGAAAATAACCTGCTTGTGCTTACACTGTTTTCAGCCTACACAATTCCTCCCATCATACACCGATGCCATCCATCACCGCACCCTTTGTACTTAGCATTTCACTTAAAGACCTCATTTAAATTTCACCTCCCTCTAAGGATCTCCAAGGAAAAGGACACCTATGTCTGAATTGTAAAAAAATAATTTGAGAGAAAACTTCCGTGTGCATTTGCTTGTTTTGTTTTCACTCTATTCTGACCAGCATAAATGGAGGCATATCCATAGGGCATTCTGCTAGCAAAAAAAACAAAGCTGAAAAGTATTGAAATATTGTTTAAAGTGAAGTAAACCTCAGTAAGTAAAAGAGACCAGTTCTTCAAGATTTAACTCAAAATGTGAGTCTGTGGGTTGTGTTTTAAATCCCTGAAAGAGATAAATGCTGAGATGATTTTTGTTCATTCAGAAGACCTTCTGATACGAGGGATACTATATAATTATGATGTAACAATTTTACATAGCTAAGTGTCAACAGTCTAGAAGGAACAACTTCGTACATATTCAATGAATATAATTTTACTAATAATCGTAGCTTTTGCTTTTCTACCACTCCTTCCTAGAAAACTGAGTCTCAATGAGTAAATTAAACTTGTATCCATTAGAAGTCTAACTATTTAAGTCTAATTTCTTTTACAAAAATGACTTTTTAATGAAACACTTCAAATTTTTGGAGCTACCACTCACAGTTAAATTTTGTACTAGTATTTTAGGTTCAACTCCTTTCCACAAAAAATATTTTAGCAATGTTCCCTTTACTCACAAATCAATATAATAGGTATAGAGTTAATATCTTATAAAGTACAGTGTTTCACAGGGAAAGGCACAGAATTATTGCACCAATTTTCTTTATGAGAGGATTAGTGATCAAAGGTTTACATAGTCTATGAAACAAGCAAAGTTTAAACAAAAGTTTTATATTTTAGTGCAGTAGTTAAAAAAAATTAATTAGAAATAAAAAAGTTCGGTGTCCCTTCCCTTTTTATTTTTTCTTTTCAAAAATAAAAAATAATACATTTTAAAAAAATTAAAAATTAATGACTTTAAGTTGAAACAGAGCCTGGAATAATTTCAACCTCCGAGAAGCACTTGAAGTTATAAGCATTTAAAAATCCATGGATTAGGTAATGGGAACTGCATTTCAACATGACATTTCCTTATTAGAACTGTTTTCCAGACCTTCAAAAACTGTTTAAACAGTGTCTGAGCTTTGTAGCTGTAAGCTACAGAAATGCAAATCTCCTGATTCCCAGCAATGCATCATGAACAACTAGCCACAGGTGAGATTTGAAGCTGTATTCTTTATGGAGATAATGGACATGTTTAGATTTTTAAAACTGCAAAGGTAAGAAGCACCTTACTGAGTAACCCCAGGTTTCCATGGCAGGTTTAACTGTGTCCATTGGCACACAGCACTAAGGTAAGCAGCTCTTGGTAGAGATCTGTAAGAACAAGGTGTCGACTTTCTTTAGGGCTCCTCTACAAAAATTAGCTCTGCACCACTGTGACCAACACTGAAATAGAGTCAACAAGGTGACCTGTACCCAAACTGAGCTTTTATTAACAAGTTAGCTACTTGAACGATGAACCCAAAGCTCACGTCCACAGAGATTTACCAGAACAGTGTCATTGCAGGTACAGGGAGCCAGTCAAGTTGAAAAGCCATATGAGAGCAAACAAACTTTTCTGGTTCATAGACACAGAGCTTTACACACAAATGTGGGAGTTACCTCAGAATTAGCCAGCCCGTGTTTGTGTCTTGTTTAACACACACCATTTTGCATATGGGTTACCCTACTCCTGGGCAGCCACCAGGATGTGCTTAAGATTTCTTGGTATCTGTTTCTACAGGTGTTCCAGGGGACAGCTGCATTTCCAAGGGTACTGTGACACAGGTATTCCCATTGCATCACAGGTGACAGGAAGCTGACTGTATTACAGAAAATTGCATGCTCCAAAATGTTTACTGAAGAAGGCTATAAAGTAAAAAAAGTAGAGACTGAACCTAGGTTTAAATATAAGAATCTTTACTGCCAGAGTAAAGAGCTGGGGGTTTTTTATGGGTTACAGTAATAGGGAACAACCAGATGTGACAGTAGATATGATCTGGTTTTTGTATTTACTATTTTCTTGAGTAATACAGTCATTTGAAAAAAGGGTTCTAGTGAATAAGAACATGTGAAAAATGTGAAGCCTGTCCATATATTAAGTGGACTACAAAGTGAAGATCTAACATATATTTTATTTGAAATATTAGGTGATATGGATTTTCAGGCAGGAATGAATTAAGTAAAAAACTGTTGTGAAATCTCAATGTTTACTCTACAGGGATCACACGGGATCAATGCACTAATTAAGAACGAGGTGACAGGAGAATTTCACATCCTCTTAGTCTCAGCTACCTGCAGAGCTGGCTGTGACTGGGTAAACAAAAATTGCAAACTGAATCATTCATCAAAATAAAATACCAGCTTGCTTGTATAATTTGCATTTTATTTCAAGAAAATTACTCATTTAATAATCACTTCTAACTATGACATGACCATAGACTTTAGCTGGAAGTAGTTTCACTTTGCTCCTTATCCTGTCATCAGAAATACTATGTGGCAAAACCATACCATTACACTGTTCATTCTATTGCGGAAAGGAATTGAGACACTCCTATGCAAATTGGTGCATTTACCCCGCACCAAAATAATTTACTAGGACATTTTTTACAATAAGAAACACTACATTTTTCACCCCCATTTTCTCTAATTTGTTTCTCCTATCTCACACAAAACTTTTGCAGTCTGTTACTTTTATAATCGCTTCTTTAAACAAGAAAAGTCTTTATACCTCAGAATAAGTCTTACTGACTGTGATGGCGTGACATATCAAGTCCTCTGCGACTGTATTGCATCACCAAGGCCCCTCGATGTTTACATGCATTTTCATATGTATACGTTCAGATGAAAGCGGGTATCCACTCAACTTCCAGTGTAACTTAGTGCAGGACTAGAGCTGGGATATGTTCCAAAACAACTGGAGTATCCAGTACCACGTGAACACTCCCTTGAGTCGGTGAGAATCTTACAACTTCCTGATACTGCTACCAAGCACCACCCTTACACGTGCCTGGGTAAAACAGCACTTAATGCAACACAAATTGCTTTTAAGCCGAATCAAGCTGACTTTGACTTCAACAAGAATTTAAATACTCTCATTGCAGTGACACTCAAAAAGTACCCTGCACCTAAATGTTATTCTGAAGTTTGAGGTCTCATTCCCCATAAAACTTTAGCAAAATGGCATTGGTCAAAACCACCTATACCTATTTTCATCTTGTTTAATTATTTTTTAGTCTATGCTGAACAGGTGTCACATATTTTGATTTTCTGCCCACATAAAATTTTGCCATTTGTGACACTTTACTCAGGTTTTGAGACGTCTGCACAAATTCAACAGTACCCAGAAAAGTAGATTAAAACCTATGCCTGTGCTGGCCTGTCAGCAATTCTAGTAAGGCTGTTATTTAAATGTAACTTTGACAGCAAATTAAATATTAGTTTAATTTGAAATTACACTCTAAATCAAATTTTCTGGTAGGGCCAGTGAATGTTTGCTACTGAGTGATGGTTTAATTTATTTCTAACAGGGGTTTAAAAGACTTCTCTTGTAATTGTAACAAAAAAAAAAAAAGTAGAACAGAGTGAATGAGACAAAACCCTTTTGTAGATACAGGAATTTTGGGCATTATAAAAATGGCAAGTTAAAATCTTTCAGACACTCACAGGCCATGAAGTGCAAAGACCAGAATTATCTTTGGAACTATTTAAACCATTAAGAGAGAAGGGATTGATCAGAATCATTTGAGGGATTGCCTTTATATTTTATTTTACACAGCCCCCTAGAAATGGTAAAAAAAATTGCTCAACAGTTTCAGGCCCTGTTGCTACATACAACTTCTACTACTATAAAAAAAGACTGGAGTCACCAAAATATTTACACATGAATTACTGACTTCTAGTGAGTGTTCAATGCTCAAACAGCTTCTTTCAATGTTCTTTCATGTTCCACCCCTGGATATTAGGTTATATATTAACACACACAAACGTGATTTTGGAAGACCAATATAAAGATTAAAAGCAAAACCAAAGCCAAAATCAAAACAACAACACACAGATATAGACCTTGACCCAAAAGACTCTATAATAAAGGAATGAAAGCTATAACACTCTTACGCTTCCCAGAAGCCAAAACCCCAAAACCATATTACAAGTACACACCACTGCTCACTGCTTCCAGGTCCAAGATTCTGCATCACAGATTCTGCACTTCAAGAATTTACAAGAATGCAATACCACTTTGGGTCCCTGGCATACAAAGAGTTAGTTACCGTGTTCTTAAAACAATGGTATAATTGCCAGTGTTCTGTTGATACAAATATTTAGATCAGTGCTAAAAATATGGGGAGAGATCTGGAAAGAGTATTGTTTCACCCACCACACTGAAGACCATGTTTATAAAAAGCACTAAAAAGTAATGGAGAGACTTGAAAACAAAATACAAGGGGCTTCAGTGGCTATTTTATTATTTTACCCTCAGCAGTCTGAGAAACTTTGACAAGCAATCACAGTACTTTTGCCTTATACTATTTTTCCATTGAAATTATTGCAATTCAAAAAATATGCAATATCCATAAAAATACTTTTACTGAGCTAAGGGTTTCAGTAGACCTATCTGAAACCAAACTAGGAATTACTCTTTACTATGAGATTAAATATTTTACTCTAAAACCATGAAAAAACAGTATTACTTCTGACAAAGATTAAGTATAACTTTAACTTTGTCATTTACTCCTCATACTTTGACATGACATGAATGTTAATTTTATCCTTTTTGTTTAATGTAGAGAAATGAAACTTTTCTGTGTGTTTACATTTGTACAATCCATTAGTATTGTGACTCTCAAATGATCCCAAGAGTGGTTTACTTATATCTCAACAACACTCAACTTCTACTTCGAAGAAATAATTTTAATAAACATACACATTAACAAATTGACTATATAGTACCTGCTTATTTGGTATGTTGATCATCATAGATGGAGACAGCTATTCTAGGAATTCCAATACTTGAGAAACAGTAGCTAAGTTGAGACAACTTTACAGACTATTTCTTAGCTTAAGACCTTGTAAGGAAGAGTTATTTCCCCTGAAATTCAGAATTCTTTCTGAAAAACTCTCAAGAATAATAAGAAATCCTACTGTTATTGTTCCTGAAGGGATGCAGCAATTTTTTCTCATACTTTGTCCCTACCTACTACAAAATGTAAGTAATAAAGGAAGCCTTCAGTCATTTGTTCTCATATTTCCTGAAACTTCTGCCTTCTTTGCTCTCTGGTAGTTAGTAGGAAATCTAATTTTTCATCCAAAAAATAGTGCCCATATATTTATGTGAAAGCACAAGTAAAGTGAACTCCTATGTTCAAAATCTGAAAGACTGAACAAAAGCAAACCAAAATAAAATAAAAGGACTTTTCTTGGCCTGTCAAAGAAGTCACATGCTTGGTACTAAAAATTGTGTCTGGGGAAGCTGATGCTCTGCACCATGACACAGAAGAAGAAATCTTTGCAGTCTTGTTTCTGCAGGTACCACCACAGTGGCACAAGGCAAGAGCCCATCCTGCTTCCCTTTCCTACAATGAATAGCCTTAGAGGAGCCAGAAGCAGAAGTTTCTCTCATTACAAGGTATGACAATAACTTACCAGTGCCATTGAAAACGTGGTCACTTTTTGAAATTAGTTTAAAGAAGTATTTTGAAGTCCAAATGTTCACATAGTCTCCACAGCATTCTTGCTTGATGTAATAGAAGAGAGATATAAAAGTATGTCTTGTAACAAAAGATTAAATTGGGTATTTCCACATGTGAACCATGATGGAAAATATAATTGTTTCAGCAAATGCAAAAACTACTACTTCTGAATGATGAACCAAACCATGCTGACTCCTTAGTCATATTTTAACACTTAACAGTGCCAACAAGCTCAAGTGTGAACATCTCACTGCTCCTTGTCCTGCTCCTGCTCCTGTAATGATCTCTGGATCATATATCCATTATTATTATCCATTACCAATGGATATATAAGGGTTGTTCCTCACGGGCTGGCCAAAGTAGAGACAATGTTGTAAGTTATGTTAGAAAAACAAGAAGTGCAGCCCTCAGTGCAAAACCAAGCCACCAGCACATGCCACTGTCTTGCTTCTTCTCAGTGTGAACCCATTTACTGTCTTACAGTGTGTCAGCAACAGCCAGAGGTAATGGATGTAGTGAGCAGGGCTGAGCACTGTAGCATGTGTTCCCACAGGACTAGAAGCACCAACCATGCCTTACTCAAAGACTTGAAAGAAAGAATAAAATTCCAAATAAAAAAAAAAAGCACAACAATATTTTTCCACTCTTGAGACTAAAGCACACCATCCATGTAAACTTCAATTTTTATTTATATACTCATGTCTGAATACATTTTTCCCACTCTCCAAGCAAGGGCATACAACAACTTTTTTTCCTACACTGGAATAATTTCTTTTTTTAACAAAATAAACAAACAAAGATTTATTTTAGCAACTGAGAGCTTGCACCTTTTTAAAATCTGGCAGGTAAAAGTAAGGAATTTTAAGTAACTGTTGACAGATTTACTTGGAGCGTACAGAGGCATCTCGGGCAAGAAGATAAACTGCAATCAGATCAGGAAATATAATTTGAACTTCCATCTTTTAGTAACAGCAAAGATAAAATATTTAGATGTTATTGCAAGAGTTCTCTTTATTATTATTATATTTATTTGTTTCACTGAAACTGACTCTAAGCAGAGGAAGTATAAATACGTACAAAACAAAAAAAAAGGCACAACAAAGTATTGAAAATATTTGGATGGCAGATTTGTTCCTTCAATCCTTTTCAGTTTCAAAACCTGCCATTAACAGAAGTACAAGGAGAGAAGAAAAAACAGCTGCTCAATTAGTTGTTTGTTTCTTAAAATACTTAAGAAATAAAATATTAATTTGTTATTAATTTATTTGCCTTGGAAATTAAAACCAAAAAGTAAGTAAGAAACTGTTATAGATTCTTTCATTTCAAGTAAACTCATGCATGATCTGTCAGTTTTGATTCTTAACAGCATTCTGGGGAGTCTAATACAGAAATCCAAAATATATGTTAAAAAACCTACTTTTAAAGCTATCTTTTAAAGGCTCCACACAGTTTATCTAACTGATAAAAGCTGATTATAAAACAATAAAACTTTTTTTGGAATGAAGGCATGGTATGATGTACAGTTGTGAACAGCACACCCCTTCAGCAGCTGTTCATTCAGTTCAAGTGAGGCTGGCTTTACGCCAAAAGCATCTTAAATCCTTTTGTGTCCATATAGTCCTTCCTGCCTGTGTAAGCTGAAAGTAACTGCACCAATGACAGATACCCAGTCCCACGACTTCCCTTTGTGCACTTGCCATTTCAAGTTTTTATCAGCTCATTGCAAAGCCTAACATGCACTATGCCTTTGTGACTCTTGGAGTGACAAGGCTGGTGCCAGGACAGACCCACTGCACGAGTGAAAGCACACGCCATATCTGGAGTTCTGACAAGAGCTCCTAACTCCAGTCTCAGGAGACAGATTGCTGCTCCCTGTTTACAACACTGCTTTCATCTGAGCTTCTTAGGCCAGCCTGCACCGCTGGGAAATATCTCAGGGCAAATCAGCTTGAACTCTTCAAGGCATAGTTTTTGTGAATCGACAGAGTGGGAACAGCAGAAAACAATATTTACAAAACAAACACACGCTGCACTAAATATGAATTGCAAGCAGAAGTTCAACAGGTACAACCCCACTAGAGAGATGTTCCCTCACTCCAGTCTTTATGCCTGCTGTAATACTGTGAAATTACCTAACTGCAGAGCACAAATGTGCTCATTCTGGAAGCTTAAAATACATACTTCTGTGTACACAAAATAAACGGTTTTATTGTGATAGCCAAGATCAATATTCAGGCACAGCTGTTTCTGCCACAATTACACAAATACAACTTGAGTGCATTAGGATACACTTCTGTTACTGTAAGATAACTTAAATATGAACAAAACCTTTTGCATATTGGTCCAATTTTTAGAAGACAGTGGGAGCCCACACTTCTCACCAACTTGAAAAAGAATGCTAAGCATCTAAGAATTAAAGAAACTGTTTTGTTGATTTTTTTTTTTTTTTTAGATTCCCAGTGCAAAATTATTCCATTTTGAGAGAATCACTTGTATATTGGTTCTGGCAAAGTTCCTGAGATCTATAATCAAGTTCATTTTTTCCTGTTTTCATATCACTGCAAGTAAGGATGATGAGGCAGTTCAGAGTCATATCACTGCAGCTGTGCAACTACTTGTATTTCATTTAGCTTGCAGTGATAACTAATAAAATTCAATGAGCTTGCAAAGGAGTAAATGAAGACAGAATGCAAACATTCAGAGCTCAGAGAAAAATCTGACAATAGATGTATGAGAACAAAATGGATTTTTTTCACTCTTTCACAACACTACTACACCAGCAGGAATAAAATAGCCTTGTAGTTTTCACTGCAAGAATCGGATTAAATGCATCAGATTTTACGCATTTAATGAGTAAGATCATTAAAAATAGTTTCCTCTTCATGTTAAATAAACAAATGCAAATGAATTTGTATTTGTAGGTTGGTAAAATTTATAATCTTCACTGCTTGTCACATTGGAATTGGCTTATGCAAGTGGTCCAGAATTGCTCTGCACACTGATAAGGTAATATTAAAATTTTAGCTGTATTTTCTATTAGATTCCCTTTAAAACATTCTGCTGTAATATTTCCTTGTTGGAAAATAATGATTGGTCAGGAGCAAGATGTTACCTTGGATGTCAAGAGACAGGAAGCAGGGGGAAAGGAAGAAAGGTGAAATATTTCAACAAATGTGAAATGTTTCATCCTGAGCATATTTGGAAAATAACAATACGTTTTTTTTCACAAAACAAAATGATTTTGGACAATTTGCTGGGGAGACCTTGCAATAGAGAGAACAAGAACATGCAGAGTGTAGTTCTATTTTACTATATAATAAGATAGGAAAACTAACCTTGATAACTCAGTTAATAAGTATTCCTCAAGACATTAGCCACACCTGCACATCACACCAATCAAGTCCTCAATTGGACATTATCTAACTTTCTACTTTGTATTTTTATTAATAACCTCCTAAAGTTGTCCTTAATCTGGATATTAACTAAACATTTTCTTTCAAATATTTCTCTCCAGTTGAAGGTATTTCTTTCTAGTCATTGAAAAAAAACCCAATTGAAAAAACCCACCATCACCACCAACCAACCAACATACCTTGAAAGACACAAAAGCAAAGGTGCTTTTTACCAAGAGGGAAATAACAAGAAAAAACTCTGAGGCATTCAGTTAATTTCTCAATTTAGACTTTTTCAGCACCATACTAGACTATTAACATTCTATTGGCTTTTTACTATTTTAAAATATAAAGGAAATTTCCAAATTCTTGTATAAATACATACCTCAGACACAGATGTCTTAAATTGAAACCCATCTCCAGTTTGAAAATTATGAAAAATTAGATAAAACCCTTCTAAAAGCCAAACAACATGTTACATACTTTAAGGTAGATAAAACAGGTTTTTAGCATAAAGTATTCACATACAGGTTATTTGCTGTATTTAAAATTTGTGTAAAAGTATGCAAATATATCCTACTTCCCTTCAAAACAGGAAAGTAAGTTCCAACAGTAAAAGAAAAAAAAAAAGAAAGCTGATGTAAAAAGTCATAGGATTTGGATATTACATCATTTACATTTGGAAATTTATATGCTAAAATTGCTTTTGTACTTCCATGAAAGGATTTATTTTCAAGAATTAACTTAAACATTATTTGAATCCCAGTCTTCAAAGACATCTCTTCAAAATTAAAATCAAGATTCTATTCAAATCTCTAAGCCCTCTGACTGGCAAACAATTCATATAAGTAACTTCACCAGCTGTATTATGATGTTCAGGTGAGCACAGTTAGGCTCAAGGATCTGCAGGATTATTCCCCTTTCATAATACTTACAGAGAAATTGCTTGAAAATTTAACTTCTAGCTATTCACATGAATACAGCTACATCAGTGTGTCTGTTCCCCACACCCTCAGTGGTAAAAAAGCACATGAGCAAGGACTTCCCAGCTGCCTAAGTACACCAAGTGTATGACAGGGAGTTCGGAAACTGAGTGACTCTTTCCTGCCCAAGAAGTAAGATCACTTCATATTTACCATATCCAGACAAATATGTGTGCTTTATGATCTCCTTTTGTATAATTTCTTTTTGCACCATTTGGTTTTCTAGCATCCCTGTAGCTGGATACTTTTAGTACCTTTCATACCTCAGAAGACTGAACACAGCTCGGTCTAACAAAGGCAACTTTATAGCATGGAGAAAATAAAGTTCAGGGAATTGAATCCCAGAAGACAGCAAAATAACAAGACAAAGTCCTGCACCTAGGGAATTGTGAAGAGAGGTGAAGAAACAGGTAGAGCACCAAGCCTCTGTAAGCTATTCAACACCTGCTGGGACCTAGAAGCAATTCATTTATTTCAGTTTGAGACTACAAGTGCTCAAAACCATGGGGAATTCTGATCACATGAAGCCACCTCAGGTCTTACTCAGCATATTAACAAACCCAGTACTAGCCCTCCCAGATACTGACTGTTTGTCAAGCCACTGAGAGGGAACTACACCCCTATTATTTATGTTGTTCCATTACACAACTACGCAGATAAAAAATATTGTTTACAAAAACGTGCTTCTGGATACTGAGCTAACTTACTATGAAAGTGTCAAAGATACGGAGCATTAAGTTATTCCAATTCAAAAATGTCATGACAGCATCCATAGGTCCTAGCAATAGGAAAGAATTTTACTGTGTTGGGAATAAAATGCTAATGGAGAAAAGTAAGCTTTTTATGCACCACTCCTTCCTGCAATAAAATACATCATACTAAAGGAAAAAATTGAGATAAAACATGATAACTGCATAGGAATTCTTGTGCTGCAGAACAACAGCTTCATTAGGGCTAAAATTAACTAGCAGAAATGCAAAACCTTCTGAAAAACTAATGCAACCTCAGATGATATCTGTAATCCAAAGTTAGGCAGTATCTTAGTCAGAAAGCATCTTCGTTCGTGTAATAACCAAGAACACTACAGCAAAATTACTTTAATCCAAAATCACAGAAACTTGATGAAGACAATAAGGCTTTACAAGCATATGAAAATGCAGAACATCAGTTTTACTGATAGTGATGCAGCAGAAGGAATTGAAGAAAGTAAACTTTAACTGTGAACAGACTGCTGTAGAAAATGCTTGCACATTAGACAATGTATATTAGCTGCAGCAGATTTTCCAGAAAATTTTATCATTATTACATCTCCCTTTCTAGGCATTGCTCAAATGCATTGGATTATAGAGTACAGCCCAGAATTGAACAACAAGACTCATTAAGAGTAGCACAAAAGGTAAACCAGCACTGTTGAATAGCATCTCAGTAAATTACAAGATGCTCACAAAAGCCCTTAAAGTGCAGATTTTCTTTAGAACACCAAGCATTTCCTAGGATTTAAGGAGGGAGAGCAGGAAGAGGTATTGGTATATGCCTGCTGTATAAATAGTTTAATAAAGTAGGTAGAAATCAGCCACAACATGTCTGTTGCCTGAAATCTTCATCTGGATGCTGACACTGGAACTTCTTAACAACTGCTAAAAGAACAAGAGCTGTGTCTGACTTGAAAGAGTCGTGTATTTTCATGCCCACCACATCACTATTAGAAAGATAACAATCAACATACTATATCCTAAAATCCGTCGTTGCAACAATTACATTGTATTTCTCCCTCAGCTCTAGGGAGAGCTGAACAAACACCAGGAAATAATACCTTGCTGAATCTGAGGATTAACACAAACAATAGTCTCCTGCAGAATTGATCCTGCATTCAAAAAGTGTTGACTGTTTCTCTCTGCCACTGAGATCAAGCAGTCACAGCCAGCTTACTGCAGCAACATGAAGTCACTCACGCCATTTCCTTTATTGGCAATATCTTGCTCTGGTTTCCACCCTAATTATTTATATGCTACACACAGCCTATGAGGTGATTAATTTTCCTGCTGAAGGCCTAACTGACTTGCCTGGACTTATTTTCTGTGACCTGAGGTCCAAGTCACATGGGGAGATGCAAAGTCTCTATGAATTAGCTCTGAATCCTCTGAAGGGAAGGTTCAGCCCTCATGAGATAGGAATCTTTGCCATATTAAAGTGTGTAACATCGTTTTCATACTTATTTTGCTCTTCTCTAGATATTCAACCTGGCATAAGCAACTGACAGAAAAGTGCCCTATCTCCCTTAAGGACCCATGCTGTCTCTCTTCTTGTACATATATACACAAGCTGCCTGAAATAAAAGTAAATGCTCCTTTGCCAAATAAAAAAATGATTAAAAACTAGGCATTGTGAAAAGATGGGATCAGTCATACAAAGTTTTACAGAAAGGATATCAAATCTAAATATGAGGCAACCGTTATACTTATTGTAATAACATCAAGAAAAGACTATTTATTTATTTCCACATATTTATCTCTTGCAAATACAAAGATGTGGTAGAGTTTGAGAATTAATAACTTGATGTCTAAAACCTATTTAAAAAAATAGATGACATCTCCAGGGTGAAAAAACCCTTAATCTTATCAAAATCTTCCAGTATTCCACCCAGAGTTAGCTAATTTTCATCTTTCTCCACCAGTTCTGCTGGTTGATTTATTTCATTGCTTTCATTTAATATAAACAGTGAAAAGTATTGAGATTATACTTCAATAATCAGCTATTCTCAGTTTCTATGCTATTTTTAAAGCATTAAAAGCTAAATAATCACAATGGGTAAAATGTTAAGCTACACTGTCCTCCCTCACATTTTATTTTCCATGGTCTATATAAAAATATTTAAATCATAATTTTAGTAAAATTGTACATTAACAAAGAATCAATATAGAATCACAGAAATTTTGGTTGGAAGTCACTTAGTCTTACCTCCCACTAAAAATACAATAATTTCCAACACCAGATCAGGATTTATGTAGTTGACTGGAAAAGATCAAACTCACAGCCTTTCTAGTCACCTCTTCCATTACTACAGGAACACCTTTATGAAGAAAATTTTCCTGTGTCCAGTCTGAACTCCCCAAGCTGTAATTCAGGGTATTGGCCAGTGCTAAACTGTATACTAGTACTGAGAAATGTTCAATGCCGTCATCTTTATCCCTCCTTTAGATGACATTGTGAACTAACTAAGCTCACGCCCTTAGCCTCTGCTTCACCTGGCCCAGCTCCCCAAAAATCACAGCTCCCTAACCTCCCCCAATACATCATGTTGTCTATGCCTCCAACCAGTCTAGCATCTTGGAGTGTTTCTCATTTCTCAACATCCTCTCTGTAGTAGGGGTTACCAAAATGACACACCATTATGCAAGAAGCAGCTCTAAGCAGGGATGGTAAAAATTTCCTTCAGTGTGCCAGTCATGTTCCTCCTCCCTTCTAATGCAGCTCAGTACACGGCGAGTTTTGTCTGCAGTGCTGGCTCCTATTCAGCTTGACATTCTTAATGATCACAGGTCCTTTTCAGCAGGGCTGTGACTCAGACAGGTGCCTCCCAGCCATGGTGGTGTTCCACCCCAGATGCAGAATTTCAATCTGTTCTTTTTTAAATGCACAAGTTTCCTATTGGCTAAGTCCTCAGTTCATTCAAGGTCTCAGAATGATTGAAGACTGAAGCTCAATCTGGCTTCCCAAGCATCACCCTAATTTAGTATCATTCATAAATTTGCTGAGGGTGCATTCTGTTCAGTTCTGTCATCCAAGTCACTGCAGAACTGAGTAGCAGGAGTGCCAGAATCAACCTTTGAGGTTTTTTCACTTCTTACTGTCTGATAGGTGATCATTTGGTTAGTTGGTAATATTGATTACTATTCTTTCAGTACAGCAGTCCAGCCAATTTTCAGCCCACTCAACACCCAGCCCATGCTTTCTCAGCTTACTGCTGACAACAGTGTGGGAGAAGGAATCAGAAGCCTTAATAATGTTACAGTTTACACCATACCACATGTGCTCCCCTCATTCATAGTCAAATAAAACACTGACTGCACTGCTGAAATCTGTTCTAACTCTTCCTAGGCACACTTGTCCTTCTCATGTCTAGAAACAAGATGTGTTCCCTGATCCTCCTGGGGACTGACACTGATCTGACACAGCCTGTGTATCCTGTACCATTCTCCTCACTTTTGTAAAAGCTGTAACAAGGTTAGTCTCTTTCTAGTTCTCAGGACATTCCTCACTTACCATGTTTCCTCTTGGATGACAGCTCCCTTGCAGTCCTATTACTTAAATGAGCTCTTGTCATTCTTGGCATAGACCCCCAAGAAGCTGATTACATCCATTTCCTACTAAACAGTCCTGAACCTGTATCTCTGCCATGGCACAGAGCCTTGTCTGGAAACCACTGAAAAAATAAAGAAAATTCCTGCTTTTCCTATGTTTCTATGTCCACTATTAGATTGCCTCCAACATTCAACCATGGACCAGCAAATTTCCTGAGTTTCCTCTGGAAAATACTTGAAGAATCCTTTCCTATTATTTTATGCCTTCACATTCAGCTCCAAGTAGGCTTTGGCCTTCCTGGCCTTCCTGACTTCAACTTACTTCCTTCAGAAATAATGAAGGAGAAATTAAAGGTACTAGATGAAGAACTACAGCAAACTTGAATTCAACTTAAAGATCAGAATAAGCCTAAGCTTAGGAAACAAATTCTGTGTTCTTTGAAGAAATGGTGTAGGCTTTTTCTTCACTGGTGTGAGGCATCACATGTAGAAACTTTTATCCAGTAGGTAATGCAGGTGAAAAATTTCTTAGAAGTCTCAGGGAATATTACAGAAAAAGAAATGTAATTTACCTAATAAAGTGAATGGAATTGAAGTAATCTTTCCATATTATGCTTTTTAGTAATGAATAAAAACATTTTAAAATTTGCACAGTAACTTTTTTATCTAAACCAATTAATCTTGAACTCCAGGGAAAAAAGCCAATATTAAACCACAACTGCAAGGACACTCTGATGCCACCATTTGATAACTGTTTCAAATACATAGGTAGAAAACAAATTCTAGAACTAAACTCACCCAACTAACAATCCTTTTCCATGTTAACCTGAAGATTTTCACTTCTCTTGAGTCAGTCCATTCACGCCTCACCACAATCACTGTTGAGAGTTTAAACAACTTCTCTGCCCATTTCTCCATTTTCAAATAATGAAGATTATTAATGCAGATTAGGGATCAAAGAAGTGAACTAAAGAAAAATCAAACTTAAGTTTCACAAGATGGAAATTTTCCTGAATATGTAAAATATTGAACAGAACCGACAGAAATTCATATTCTATTTATTAAAGACTGCTTCTCTGTATACATACCTGTGCACAGCTACACAAAAAGGACCCATTGGTTGCATTCAAAAAAGACAAAAAGGTAAACATTGAAGTGTATAAGTTAGACCACAGTAAAGGGTGTAGTTGGCCTCATAAAATTTATTAATTATACCTATAAATCTTGCATTATGGCTATAGATTAACAGCCTACCTTATTAAATAAAAGGCAACTACAACAAAAACAAAAAAAATTCAAGGGACTCTATATACCATTCAAATTTAGTGTAAGAAGCTGTAAGATAGCTCTTTCCATGACCACAGGTTAATTGAGAGGGAATAGACAAAGCTGTCAACACAAGAAAATCAGAAGCAAAACTGTATGTGGTGAGGAAAACTGAGAAGAATAAGTTTCACACCATAGACAAAAAAGATGAAAAGAGGAGTGAACGCACTTGTTTTTGTTCTGACTAAACTGATGACAACCAGAGAGATTTCTTTAAATCCTGTCATTCCCAATACATAAAGGAAATACAATCAAGTATGGCTTTTGCAAACCAAAGTGCAGTAAAACTAGTGACAATGTAAAAGTCCTTTCTCTCTCTCATACACAAACAACCTAGCAAAGACTAAGTATTAGGCAATTTCTGATGTTAAATATGGAAATACAGCTGCATATCACTCACACACCACTGGTGCAGAAAGGACTTTTTAACTTGTTTTTATTTTTCAAAAATTCAGGAATAAACTGTAGTTCACTTTCTAAAATTAAATGGAAAGCACTTAGTGGACTTTTCATCAGCCTTTAAATATTCATGTATTACTAAATAAATAAGTAATTTATTTAAGTTATTAACTCAGCTCTTCTGCATTTAGATAGGCGTCGCTGTGGCATATGCTATCCATTAATTTATATTTCTGTGTCTGACAGGGGATCTGGCAGGTAAAGCACAGTACTGGCAGCAATGCTCATTCAGAATCAGCCAACAGGCACTGGTTCAAAACTCAGTTTTAGTGCCTATCAGATTTATCATGGACAACTGTTCGGTTCCAACTGCTCAGTCCCTCTGCAGCCTCAGCATGACAAACCTCTAGAGCAGGTGCTGGTGCTGCCTCTCGGCTGTGAGGGGCATTTTGGTAAATCCTTACAGCCTGTGGTCTGTACCCCTACCTACAGCGCTTCTCAACCCAAAATGCACCACCAGTGGGACACCCAGTCCCACTTTCACAGAGACAGGTACTTACCCAGTATTGTACCTTGTTCCATGACACATTTGTTGTGCACATTGGATGAAAATACATGGCTAATTTATTCTCAAGAATTTATTCACTGTTTATACAATCCTTTAAGGACTAGTACAGAATGTGAAAATGACATAATTTTTGGATTTTTAAAGCTCCACCAACACAGAGTGGTCAAAGGTTTCAGAATGGTGCCCATGCACATGCTGCCGACAGAGCTGCTCCTAACTCCATTCCTGTGGTTGTAGCCAGACAGAAAACACAACCTATCCCAGGTTTTTCCATACCTGCAATTTTTTAGCCAGTAGAACAGCATCTTGGAGTGTACCATGCAGCTACTTTACTTCATGGCAAGAATGAGAATTGTTTGGCTGGGCCCTGATACAATTTGGGCAAAAGAAACAAAAATCTAATCTGAAGAACCATCTATTTTCATAGTGCAGGTTACTGAAAACATACAGTAAGAGAAACAGTATCCTCTGTTTTTTAAGATCTGGAACTAACAGAACAGCATAAAATGTGTTGGAACAAGTTTTCTTGTGCAAGCACTGCTTTGTGAAATAAAAATAGAAGTATTAAAAAACAAAATTTAAAAAGAGATCATTTAAGGAGTCTATTTCACCCTTCTACACAAAATTAATAAATCTGTATTAACTCAAAATTTCTAAATTCTGGAATGTCACAATTTTGAAGATATTATTTAATTAAACATGATTATGCAACTGGGTAACAGAAGAATGCAGTAGATCTTCCATTTCATCAAACCTACTACGAAGCTGAGAATTTCCAAGTGAATCTGCTGACTTATTATGAAGAATCAGCTCTATTTATAGCATCAGATGTACTTACCCTCAAGAGGTCTGTCAACAAAAGCTTCGAATAATGACCTAGATTGACAATGAGCTGAACAAAGACGGCTCTAACTACATACAGGAAAATAAAAAAAGAAAAAAATCTGCAATTACTTTGAAACACAAAAACAATATTTTCCAGGGGTAACAGCTGTAAAAGCTAAAACACCAAGGTACTTCAGAAAAAAACAATACAATAAAAATATAAACCAAGGATTTAACCAAGATGTGTTACTCTGCTGGAATCAGATAGGGGCTGAACAAAATATTTACCACTTTCAAGGTAATATACAGTACAATTCTTAAACCAACTTATTTACATCAAAACTCTGAAGACTGTGAAATATGTAGAAGTGAACAGATAAAGTCAGGAAATTTTCCCATTCTGTACCTTTTAAATTTTATTTATTTATTTATTTTTCACTGTTCTGTTTTCAAAGATTCTGTTGAAAATTGCCTAGCAATGTGAACATGTACAATTTTTCCTAGAAGAAGAGGCTGGTAACGGTATACAAACAGCTCAATTTAAATCTTATTTACACAGTCAGGCACATAATTGCACTGTGTTACTGTTGGGGTAGATGGATAATCGTGACCATGGGATAACACTGCAACATGAATTGCAGGTTAGAGTGATGGAACACCACACTAAGCAGCAAAATGTCATTCCAGATTACTCAGATCATTATGTTGGAGGGCACTAGAAATCCACGTAAGGAAAGCTCAACACAGACAGGAGCTAGTAATGCATACGACATGGGACTGTCTGAAAAATGTAAATAATGCTTTTTGAGAAATCTAGGAAAAGCAAATGTGGCAATTAAAGGAACAGAGATGAAACTTGAGAAGTACAGCTCACATTTTGAAGCAGCTAAGGAAATAGATTACAAACAGCTATATGCTATGTTACAATCCAGACTAGAGAAACTGAGGAAATATTAATAGAAACAGAAGTTATACTCTGTATGCTGTTGAGTAGATAACCACTGGCAGATTTTTTTTTGCTTACAGAAGTTAGTGTCACAAGGGATTACCACCCAAAAAGGTAAATTCCAGCACAGGAGAAAACCAGATTTTCCAATCAGGTGCCGTAAACTAAGGAGCCAAAGAGCTTTAACAGATCAAAGACACCCCCTCCCCACACAGCCCCCTACACACTTGCTTAGACACCCACAATGAAGGAATGCTCGGAAGAGATAAATAGAGGCTACATGACCTGAAGGCTCAGGGGAGAATAATGGCATGATTGATCACAAACTTTGAAAAGGAAGCCAGACTCATCTTCCTGCCAAGGGAAACCCAAGGGTGCCTTTGTTTTAGACGAACTGACTGTATCAGCAAAGTATTTCTACTGTTTGCCTAAGTGCCTGTCCCTGAATGAAAGGAATGTAGACTCAGAGCAACACAAAACTAGTTTCAGGGGTTAAGTAAGTTTAAGCTAGTTTTAGCTTCTGGTTAAAATAATATAACTTCTGTATGTACTGGATCTGCTTATGAATTATCAACCTATAACTCTAACCAAGAGTATCTTTTACTCATATAACTGTAATAAGTGTTTAGATTATTCTTTTATGCTCTTCTGCAGAGCTCAGTCATGCCCTCAGCAAGTGACTTTGCCTGCTGTGATTCCACCTACAATGAGTGACTGATGAAGTCCCAAGGCAACAGCAGACTCCAGGCAAGTGGGTTGAGCTGGGATACACTTTCTGGGACATCTGCCTCACTCCCCTGTGGTTGCTAGTCTTGAGTTCCAGGCAGGCAGGCAGGACAGCTCATGTTATTGGACTCAGAGAGTGATGGAAGAAGGAGTACAGTCCCCACTGGGGAGCTTTCTGGATAGCTTTACGTAAATTATATGGAACTCTTAATGAACTAAGTAATGCTTTTCTGAAGAGACTTGTGGCTTTTTGCTGTCTTCAAAAAACATATTCATTTCTGGGGACTGGGGGATACTCAGTGCCATGATGCTGAGGTTGTTCTAAATAATTAAATTCCATTTCTATTACATCAACTGTATGGTGCAATTGCTGCACTTCACTAACTCAACTGTGATTTGAGGGAATTGTTGTATCACTTTCAAATCAAATTCCCTTGTAATTGCAAGGAACATGAAATGAATGAAACTTTTTATTATATATTAAAGAGTCTTCCACATGTATCTAAAAACATGGTCAAGAAGTATTGCGCTATGAAAAGATTGCAACAAGAAAAAAGTTTAAGCTACTTTCATCTCATATCTACCCCTTAAAAAATTTACAATGAAATCTATTAGAAAATAAAAAGAAGAAAAATTTCTTTGGGTCTCAGGACTTGGATTTGCTCTTTGCATAGAAAAAGAAAAGTCATTCATAAAGCATAGCAAGGAACCCCCACAAGACGTCTGGCTCCACTATTAAGTATGTTATAGGTTATACATCTAAAGCCTTCCTCCAAAACAAAGTGAGTCATGTTTTACCTAAAATGCAATGGTAATGCTGAGGTAAAGAACTATAAATTAAGAAAGTAATTTGTCTAGAATTTTACTATGAATCTTCAAAGTATTTTTTTAAAGAACAATGTCCTTTGCTGGCCTTTTACACCTTTACAGTGGAAAGATCCTCATCAGAAGCAACTAGAATTCACCAGAATTTTAAGCGATAAACACACTTTCATCTCACAAGCGGAAAAAAGAGAAATACATATTCCACATGCTGAAATCAATTTATTATGTTATTCTAAACTGGTTTATTCTTAAGATAACTCTGTAACTCACAGCCTAGGTTAAGATTATTTTGGTAGTAATGTACCTGAACTCTGGGGTAGACTTACGTTTAAACTAAGTTTAGCATTTGCTGGGTTTTAGTTTTCATGTATGGGGATAAACTAAATTGTTACTTATTTTATCAAAACATAATATGCATAGAATTCAGCCTACCCCTAAAGTAGTTTTATGTAGAAATACAAAAGATTTAAACTAACCACATGAAGGTATAGTTTCTTATAGCACTAAATGCATCAGGTCTAGAAAATATAAAACACACAGAAACAGATGGGGAAACACAATAGAAGTAGTAAAGTTTTCAAAATTACATACAAGGAACAAAAAGTTGCTAAATTACAAAAATCAAATCTCCTTCAAAAATCACATTAAAAATTTAAGTTTTAGGAGCAAACTGCATGAAAAATACTGGCAAGGCAAATTAAAGGAAATGGGTCATTGTGGAATGTGCTCTTTAGTGTTTTTTTTTTCATTTCCCAAGAAGACAGAAGACATAAAAGCAATCACTAACCGAAGTGTTTATAGTTTTGCCTTTTAAAAGCACCTAATTTTCTCTATAGAAGAGGTGTGGTGGTTTTAAAAGACATGGAAATCAAGCTCCAAGTATTCTCTATGCAAATGAAATATACTGTTGGTGGATGTTGCCTAATCCAAGCGTAAAAAGAGAAAAATGCTGAGAACAGGTTAGATAGTTCAATCTTATAAAGCCTGTAACCTTCTTTTAGAGAAAGAAGTGGGGCAGACTTGTGGGAGACACACCCAAAACTTCCACCCCCATGTAAAATTATATAGGCCTATTAAGATGGACTTCCTGAATAATTCCAAATATTACAGAAAATCTGATTAAACTCAGGGCCCAAAGTATATGTTTACAACAGTCATGCTAAAAAGCCCAATAGTTGCAAACAAGTAGACACATCGACCCAACTGCGCTTCACCAAAAGTGAAGGAGACACACTTGACCTCCAATAACGCAAAGTTGCCATCTCATCTTTTCGTATTTCCAACCCACTCAGCTCCTCAGCAGCATTCCCCATATGGCTGCAAAAGTACGTGTTTGCCAGGACAAGAGAGGCAGATGAGTCAGAAGAGGGAAAGGCACAACTTGACTTGCTTCTTGGAAGTTTTTAAGCTCAAGTGACTTTGAGGTGAAATAAAAACTTTCTTCCACTACACTGGTTAAAAAAAGTCAGGTTTAGGAGTGAAAATATTTTATGCTTAAAAAGCCCTAATGAATGATACTAGAGAGACAGTAATCAATGATCTTAAAAAGTTATAATTTTAATATGTTAAAATGTTAGCAATAAAAAAATTTAAATTATGTTGGCATTGAGATCAATATTATTACTTTCATAGGATATCTTCTTTCCAAGTTTGAAATTATTCCACTACTGACAAAAGAATAAGCTAAGGCAGAAGTGCTTTTGGATTACCAAAAGTATGTTCATATACTGGCTGCCTGATAAGAAAGGATACTTTGCTTTTTTTGTGATGGCCTTTATTAATGCTTTAAATTAGCATTAGACTGAGCTGTGGCTAAGTGGCATTCTACTCAGCTTCTCTGAAATTCCTGGCTTTGAAATACTAATTTTTCAACATTACTTCAAATCAAAATAGTATCATATTTGACTGTAATTTTATTCTGATAATTAGCATTTTCTTCCCGCTCTTCAAAGATGGTTTTGCTGGGAGGATATATTGCCTCAATACTCTTCAACCACACTAAATCTCCACAGAAACCTTTCCACTTCCAGCTCATCTCAAACTCGCCCAAAAATGTTTTGGAATATCATTGCAACTTTTTACCAGTGAAGCAATTTTTAGTTTCTTCATACTGCATTTACTACGGCTACTGAGCCTTTGGCACGACATACAAGCTACACGGTTTTGAAGAGGAATAACTACTGCTTGTCTAGGTCTCCAGTCTTGTTAACTTCTGTTTCCTGAGGAGCACAACACGGATACACTCACGGGTGCTCCAATGGACTGTGTGAAAGCAGTCCCAGACTAAATTAAGAACCTGAGAATCTTATAGCGCAGAGTGGATAGTAAGTACATTAAATTATTTCCTTCTTAAACAGGTAATGTGATGGTGTTCTTCAAAACTTCTCAACTCATCTTCTCACTCTCCAAGTGGAACTGTGTGCCTCAAAAGCAATTTCCATCAACCTGAAGATCTATCTGGGAAGCACCAGCTGTACACTGAGGCTTCATATTTCAGTAATGTATTGTCCATTCAGCAAGTTAAAAGCATATCCACTGTACAGACCTGTGCTATTCTAGAACATATCACCTGCCAGGTCCAGGTCTTGTCTTAAATCAACATATTAATGAAAATATAAGAGGAATATCTCTCTGGAATACTTTAAAACCCAACTAGAAACAAGGGACTTCTACAGCTAAGGAAGTGAATATATTGACATGCTACTTTAAGAGACATTATGAAAGAAATACCTATTGCTGGAATATAATTAGCATGGGTTTGAAACAGAGCTGCTAGAACTTTAAAAGGCAGAAACAGAGCTTGCTGTTTGAGGGGAAAGAGGAAATGAATATATCATAATTGAACCTGTTTAGAAAACCTGCTAAACATTTGATACTACTAGAGTAATTACTGGTTCCCATAAGGCAAGCATGAGGTTTTATTTTGGTGACTATTACATATTACAACATGGCATGCATTATATTAAGGAAAACAGTGCATATGTCATCCTGTAAATCAGATCTGGGGTTGCAAAACTTGGATAACTCTATGAAATATCATGACCTGTTGGTAGACTAGATGATTTCACATCTCTTCTGGACTTCAGGCCTTTAAAAAAATAGTCTGAATTGAAACATCCAGCTAGAGATTTTTTTCTAAAATTTCAATCACAATATAAAGACATGAGGAACACAACCTGGCAGAGCAAAGAAAAAAATCTTTGCACTTCTACAGCTAATTCTGCAGCTTTAGTTACAGGTACCTATTTAAGATGTGCGTGGCATACATAACCCTGTTTCCAAAGAGAAATAACACCTAATGTAAAAGTTTACTTAAGTCAGATATATTGCCCTTGTTTAATACTGACATGAATAATAACATTTAGTAATTATTGCCCTGTATGTGATTTTTAATATAGTTTCAAATCAATCTCTTGAAAAACCATGAGCTTTCTAGTGGGAAAACATAGTAAATATTAAAAGCAACATAGGCCATTTTAGAAAAAAAATGCATCTTACAAAGCCAAAAAAACTCAAATAACCCAACCGATAAAACCAAGACCAAAATTAAAAGCCACCAGCAATCGTAACAGCCAGACTTCTGTATTCTCTGGAATCAGCAATATGATTCAACAAACATAGCAACCAATACTTATTTGAACAGTGTGAGAAATATTTCAAAAGGATTAGTCTAAATGTTTTTCTTGAAAGGCTGAAATGAAGACAGACAACTGGAAACAAGTATTTTTATTCGAAATAGGTGTGTATAAAAGAGATTCCAAAGAATATTAAACATTGGCACAACTTGTTCTTTGCATAAGTTTTCCAAAAGCGAAAGTAGTAGGCTGTTCTCTGAAACAGCCTACTACTAAGATAGAAAAGAAATCTAGAGCCACAAAGAAAATAAAAGAGATGTATGATACTGTTTAAAAATAGCTGTCCATACTTCAAGATGGATCTTACTCCTAGGAAATTAATATTATCTCATCTTTTCCAAGTGTTTCTATAAAAATAAAATCTGCCAAAACAATCCTCTGCTAGGTCACTACAATCCTCCTCAGCTTCCAAGGGAGAAGTTTTCTGTATGCCAAGATCCAAACTACTGTGAACCACATATGCCTGGAGACTTCCAGGAAGAGCACTAGCTTCATTACATATTTACTCAAAAGGCTCCCCAGCAGCTATTTCCACCTTCAAAAGAGCATCATCAATAGCTCCCTTCCCAGGATGGTTTTTAACAAGTGTGCTCAGAAGTCTCTTCTGCAGGTGGCAATTCCCAATCAGAAGTGCATCACACTTTTTGCAGAAGCAGTTGCATCTATCACATATATTCTCACAAATTAAAGAGTCCTGATATCTCAACAATATTTTGTTGAAGAATTTTTCCCATGTTTACAGACACAGAACCAGATAACTGTCGTGGTTTGAAGGGAAGTGAGGTTTTTTTTTAGGAAGTAGTGGTCAAACCAATCAGTCCTTAGGTTTGATTGTTGGCACCTTTGGTGGCCACTAAGAGCTTGGACACACCTCTGAGGACACGAGGGGTTAAAAGCAGGATTTCCCAGAAGGACCCTCTCTTTTCCTGGCTCCGCTTTCGGAGAGCGAGCATCCTTCTTCTCCTCTCCCCTGCCCAGGCCTGGCCAGGCCGGGTGGGGGAGGGGAGCAAGGTGGGCCTGGCTGAGCAAGGTGGGCCCCGAGGTGGGGAACAGAGGGAGCTGGACTGGAGCTGGTCCAGCTTCCATCTAGGATGGAGGGGTGGAGAACTTTGGAGGTGCCTTCCGTCCCCCTCCCCGTCCC
>VXBR01007193.1:1504590-1552049 GCA_013400215.1 Cisticola juncidis
TGGGAACACGGGATGGTGGACCTGTGTTTCCTGTGGGAGGTCTGTGGTGCGAGAAAGACTCCTCTCGTCCTGGATGGAATGAGCATTGTCTGTTTTTAAGGGATGATGATTTGGATTGGGAACCCAGGGTTGTTGAGGGATTAAGCAAGTGAATGAGGGTAATGTGCTGGGGTCAACTGCGTGAGCATGGATGGAATGGAAATTGGGGGGAAGAGAAGAAGTGTTCTGGGAGGTTTTCTTTTCTGCTTTTGGGTGGTTGGGTTTTTCTTTTCTTTTCTATTGTCCATTGTCATGTAGTTTAATAAATTGTCTTTCTCTCTCAAGTACTAGGCCTGCTCTGCTCTGTCCTTGACCACATCTCACAGTAGTTCATTAGGTAAAATATACACTCATGGGTGCATTGGCATTTTGTCCAGTGTCAACCCATGACAATAACAAAGTGTAAAGAGAAATGGGCTTATGTTTTCCAAAACCTATGAAGCATTGGGCCAAAGGTGTTTGCCAGTATATCATAAGAAAGAAAAAACCTCCTTCTTCACACATTTTATATGGCATGGAAACTGAAATTATGTCTTTATTGGTTGATTTCTCTTTAAGGAATTAGATACTGTCTACAAAATTAACAAGCAAATAAAAAATACACAAAACCCCCCAAAACAACAGCTTTCATTTTCACAGAAGTTATTTACTGTTTCTCTTTATAAGGACTGCTCAAAAACAGCTAAGCCAAAGGTCACTGCCTGGCATCTCATGGTTTCTTAGACACACAGTGAGTGATTCTGACCTTGCCTCCTGCAGTGCTGTCTAACCTTAAGAAAGTGAGCAGCAAGGGATAAAGAATAGATTCATGTTCCATATCTATCAGTTCTGAATAGCTTCTCTGAAGTCTGAAACCCAAAAGTGAATCAGCAGACTTGTCCAGAGGTAAAGCACAAATGAAATGGCCTATATTTTAAAGCAAGGAGTTCTACATTTGCATTTCGCAAAATCAACATAACTCTTCAACAGCAAAATACAGGTTTCTATTTCTCTTTTGGCAGATACTCTCAGCATAAAAAGCGTGTGGATAACTCTTCTGATCGAGTCATGGCAATCATGTGTGTGTCACTTTACATCTGACATATCACAATTTTTTGTCCCAATAAAATTTTTAGGCCAAATAAATCAATTCCTCAAAACATGACAGCACAGGGATACGTGTTTTCCAAACTAACCACAGCAAAACTTTAAATTTTCTAAACATACCATTTAAGTTTCACATAGGAGATTTAAGTAGAGCAAATAAATACATTTATTACTACTTCTCTGTGCCTTTCACATATCCTGCCCTCTTCAAAGATGGCAAACATCTATTAGTTTTTTCAGTATCATAGATACTACAGTTTACTCTGCCGCCATCTCTCAGTGACAATGTTCTATTTATTTTATTAGAAGTAACACATCAAGTTATCCCGAGTGTTCCAAGAGAAAAAAATGCAAGGAAACCTTTTCAAGCTAAGCATCAGCACTGAGAAAGAAGATATAATATACCTAATTTGTTGAAAACCACCTTAATTATGATTGAAAAACACCTTAATTTCTCTATATTAGTAGTACTTTTGAAGAATTGTATCTGTTTGGTTCTAGTGATATTTTTAGCTACAATCAAAAAGCATATACAAAAAAATCACATACCAGACATTTTCTTCTTCTAAAAAGCAGGTAGCTACCCATTTGAACAGTCAGTTAGAAACTTAACTTCATTTATTCCCGTAATGGAGAATCAATGCAATGTTCTTCATCTGTCTGAAGCAGAGGATTTTGGCATTTTACTTAGAATTTTTCCAACAGAATATTAAATAATGGAAGTGCGTCAAAACACACAATTGTTTAGGGAAAAGAAAAAGCCTGAAGGCAGATTTGGGTGGGTTTTTGTTTGTTTTGCTGGTGGGTGTTTTGTGGTGGGTTTTTGCACGCGCAGTTTTTTATTATTATTATGACTTTTTTTTGAGCTTAGTACAGTCTTCCAGCTTCAAGACAGGTCTGACTAGAGATACCTGTCAAGAAGCAAGTTTCCTTAAGAGAACACCTATTAAATTTTGGTACCTTGTATCACAATAGTTCAAGACATTATCTTGTAGTCAGCACTACCTTAGGATATCTGGCTAGGCTGTTCTCGGTGATAAGTGAGTGCAGAACTACTTTATTACAGGATCCTTTCTGCTGTGGTGCACAGGAATCAGAAATAACTTTGCTAATATATTACCACTTTGAATCCCTTTCATCTAGTGGATTCAGCAGTAATTCCCTCTGGTATTCAATTCATTGATTTACAGGGGTGGGAGAATCGTTTGTAAAACACATGACCAGGTATAAACTACTGAACATCACAACACCAAACAACAGAGAAGTTCTTGTCACTATCCCACACTGTGATCCCACATTACAACACACAGATGTATCTTCTGTGTAACCTCCCTGTACACTTTTTCACTATCAGAAAGTCAAAAAAATAACGCAGGTACTTTTCTACAAAATAATGCAGTGACACAGGCTGAAATACTAGTACATACCCAAGAAATATTACTGACATGGAAGAGAGTACAAATATCTGAACCATGGGCAATTTTCAGTTCCAATGATCTGCTACAAATCTCAGGGAAAAGTCCACATTATAACATTTCTTTTTTGCACTCCTCTTTTCAGAACAGAAAACATGATTACCTCTAACACCCAAAAGACAGAACTGGCATATAGCAAAAAACCTATAAAGAGCAATGTCATAATTTTTATAAAATCTGTGACTTCAAGAGCTATTAGTCCAGTGCTAAGAGGTATCATAATCTGAATTCATGCATGAATTTAGATCAAGGAGCACTGAATGTCTTCGGCAGGGAAAGAACAGTTTAGACACCTTCAGCAAGGAAAAAGTTGCCTAAAAGCAGCTGATTTTAATGTCTGTCTTTGGAATTCCTGTTGATCCAAAGGAGGTAGCAACAGAGACCAGTTGTTTGCATTGACTGAAATATTAGCCATCTCCTAATATACAAAAAGGCATTAAGAGCAAGATCTCTGACACTCATCTCACAAAAATTTGCATTAAATTGTCCAAACCTGTCTTATTAGCATCAAGCAGATTGTCACAATGAAGACCTTTACTGTGAAAATTTCTAATATTTTGATTTTAATCAACCAAAACTGAGTGCCTCTATTTACACCCAGTTTTGCCCTGAAATAATCTCACATCAGGTTTTACACAAAACCCCCCAAAACATGTATATAAATTCTAAAATCCTAGGGCTCTTACTAATCCTTTAAAATTCTACAATAACACATTTTCTCCACAATTCTTTTGTCCATAACTCTTGCATGCCATGCCTGCATACTGTAACTCCACATGCAAGCTGCCAACAATAAAAGGAGAGCTAATGGAAAACCACCATCCACAATAAAGAGAGTGGAGAATAAAATGAGTAATTCAATTAAATTATATTAAATTTACTGTAGGAAAGCTGACATACTAAGACATGAAGAAATGGCTAACATTCTTTGCAATATGCATTTGTGAACTAAATGATTCAGATACCAGCTATGAAACATTTGTTAAAAAAACCAAACAAACCAGTAAATCATATTGTTGTTTTGTAGCCTACAGATGCATCCCTCGCCTACCTGTTCTTTGACTGAAGCTAGAATGGCAGAGGTTGTCTCAGTTTCAGAGCCATCACCATTGGACGTGTTCAACACGGGGCTAAGGGAACTTGTCTTGTCCGAAGACGAGGGCTGGTCTGGAACAGGCATAGTTTCTGCAGTAAATGGAAAAATTAAAAAAAACAAATTGATTTGTTATCATAAACCTGATAAATATCAGACTCATATACATAAAGAGTAATGACATTAATTTAAGGTTAAATTTATAGAATATGCTTCTGTTCTGTACTGTAGAATATGTCACTTATTTAAAACAAACAGTTTCTGAATTAATAAAAAAATATTAATTTATCTTCCAGTTTTACTCTGAAATAGTTACCATCAGTACATTTGGGAGGATTCAAATAATTTATAGCTGTGATTTTTGTATAGCATTCCAGTGGCAGCAGGCAGCATAAAATTATAGTATCATGAAAGTAATGAATCACGAAACACTTTGCAAACGGAAAACCAACAAATGATACATGAGAGAAATAGAAACTATCTAGTGTTTACTTACTAATACACAAGTTTATTTAACATATATTATGTTTTAAGCTTAGGTAACTTTCATACCCATTCTTCTAGAATAGAAGGTGATTTTGACAACATTTTATCTGAGTATTTTTATGAAAAACAGCACACCACTTGTTAAGCCAATTTTGAGACATCTTACCAAAAAAAAAAAAAGCAACCCCACAAAAGAAAAAGAAAAATCTTAGCATTTGAAGGAATTTCTATCATTTCTTTTCAGAGGGCAAAACAGCACTGTGACTGTGGAATCTTTCTGAAGGATAAGCTATAGCGCAGTATCTCTGTTTAAATGTCACTATAGGCACATCTCCAGAGGCAGACACATTGTGCCACATTCCAGAAATAAAGCAGCAGAGAGGCAGCTTGCATGGTTATGTACAGGCACGATAGGATGAAATCGTGTTCATGTAGGAGCTGGCCAGAATTATTCTGTGCAAGAGAAGAGGCCCACAGGCTGCCAGCTGGATGGGCCTCTAAAGAGCAGTGGGGATATTCAGAGCAGTCACCACTTGCATCAGAAAAAAAACTTCTGCCTTGGATCTATTCTACTAAAATATATAATAGACCTTTTTCTGGGAAAAGTGAGAAGACCGAAAACAGTGGGAAAGCAAAGTTGTTAAAAGCAAATATAAAATTCAATACCCAGGCTAAGCATCCCTGCATCAGTCTGCCATGGAAATTAGAGCTCTAAAAGAAAGGAAGATGACATTCTATAAAGCTTTGTCTCTGAAGCTGCCCAAGAAGACACAGCCCAGTTGGGTAGCATTTTTCCAAAGCTTCCTAAAGCTCAAGACACTGGCATACAAATGCAAGACATAAATGTGAAAACACAGATTATTCATAAAAAGATAGTTACTTGTTAGAAGAAGAAATAGCCCTCAAATTTCAGCCTAGATCAGTTTATATATTAAAGAATGTGATTACATATAATTTTAATTGAAGAAGCTACCTCTTTTCATACAGCTTACTTTTTATAAGCAAATCTTACTAATAATGGTAAATACCAAATCTTTGGCTCTGGTAATGTCCTTGCTCCAGACACAAACACTATTTGAAGTTAAACTAGCAAACCTTGGGGGACATACCTGCCTTCTATCACAAATACAAGCAGACTGAACAAAACTTCTATTCAGTTCGAAGATCTCAGTCTAAAAGGACTTCTTGAATTTTCTTGGGGTGGGTGGGGTTTCTTTTGGTTTGTTTTTGTTTGTTTGTTTTTAAGAAAGTAACCAGCTTCTGTTATAAGAATTTAACTAGTTTGTGACATACAATTAAACTTGTTGCTGTCTTGTAAAGAAAAGACATGTAGGTACACACATATAAATCTTTATTCTTAGTTACCTTGCTTTCAAACAATCTAGTTATTTTCTTAGTAACTTTAAATTATGTTATTGTAATAGAAAAAAAAAAGTAGTTTTCTTTTTGGTGTGGCTATTTACATACAAAAAAAAATTACAAATGGCCTAATAATTGATTTGTAGAGTGATTTTTGCAGAAATCACTGTAATGCAACACTCCTTGCTATCAACTCCTTAGCCTGTGAAGTCAGACCAAGGGATCCAAGCACAGGAGCAAGGACAAGCGCAGCAGCGCTGTCTCCCTCGCTTACCCTGGCTCCAGGTGCCGGGAAGCCGCGCTCCCTGCTCGGGCCAGCTCACCGGGGAGACACGTGGAGCTGCAACAGCCTGAGGCTCCAAGACCTGCATCCCGACATCGCACTAGGCCGGGAAGGAACACCGGAGCTGTGCATGAGGCGCCTGGTGAAGTGTTCTGAGGCTGAGAGCAGCTCCCCTGCTGCACGCTGCTCTCCCTGCGGCGGTGGGGAAGCTCCTGGGAAAAGCCCCTGTGCCTGCTCCGCTCATCCTCCGCTCATCCCCAGGGCTGCCCGACCCCGCGGGGGAGCCGCTGCTGAATCGCCTGTTCCAGAAACACCCGCCCGAGGAGGCAAAGCCCAGCAAAGTAAACCAGACTGGGAGTCCAGAGCGCCACAAAATGCTTGTCCTGGCACAAACGCTTCTGAATATTTAAAGTGGATTTGAGAGGGGCCGCGAGGCTGCATGGCCAACGGGGAACTACATCCATGATACACAGGCAGCAACTGCCTGCTGCTATTGTTAACTTCTTCCAGGGCTAAATTCAGTTTCAGTAAATTTTAATTTTTAGGCGGTAAGGTTTTTTTTACCTTTTTGTTTTCACCAAAAAACACTTAAATAACAGCTTTAGCAATCTACATTTGCAAGCATCAGTTTAAATGAAAAAAAAAAAATCTGATTACACAGTCAACCACTGTCATAAATTGCACTTGCTTCAAATAGATTCCATATCTGGACAAGAGCTAGCATTTTGCAACCACTACATGTTGCCATAATTTTTTTTTAATTTTTTTTTTCTTCTATAGATATTAAAAGAGGTGGGAAGAAAAATATATTTTAAAAAGGCATGCTACACATGTCCTCTTCATCTAGAAACACAGAAATCAAAATAAATATCTCTGACATTAAAAGGAATGCTTTGTGCCGCTATTAAAATATTTCTTCTGGACAGAGAATGTAATTTCAAACATCTATGACTTGAGTTCAGTTTATTACTACAGTTCTTCAAGGGGAAAGATTGCAGCCAATAGTACTGGTAGGCCAGCATCCCTGGATCTACAGCTCTGTGATATCCAGCTGAACTGTTAACATTATAGACTCTAACAGTTATTTTTTCACTTAAATTCATATGAGAAGTACCATACAGAAAGGAAACAGAATTTTCACAAGCAACAGAAACACTGCTGTACTGAAGGTAGTTAGATTTAAAACAAACAAAAACAAACAAACAAACAAAAAACCAAAAAACACCCCAAACAAATAAAAAAACCCACAATATGATTCAGCAACATGAAACTGTTTCACCAGCAAACACCAACATACTAAGCACTCACATTTGCATGTGTGTTCAGAAATGCACTTTTAATTTAACTCAGTCTTTGGCATAAGGAATTGAACACTCTCAGGTTTCAGTGGGAATTAAAAATGCTAGTTTTACATACAAAATATATGGTTGAAATGAGCCTCCGTACCTCTAGCCCACTACCAAATCTCTAGACAAGGCAGATTTTTTTTCCTGTCATTCCACATATTTGACACACACAGTCAGTCCTGCATGGCCTCTTTCACTGCAGCCTCTCTGAGCCTCCTGCCTCTGCTCCAGCCTCCATCGGCCTTATCAGTAGAAAACTTGCTTTTCTGTTTAATAAAATACATTTAATCTCCATGTTTCCTCCACCGTTCAGCATGGGCACAAAAAACCCAATAATTCCATCAGTTGTCTTCAAAAAAGCATTTTCCCACGTAATAATAATGACCACGGTACCTTTCTTTCTTCTCTGGCTTCCCTTCTTTAAAAACCCATCCCAATCCTTTTCATTTTTCTCCATAAAGTAAGTTGGCTGATAGCCTTTTAACCCACACTCCTGGGAACTTAGCACCAAAAACAAAAGGGAAAATTAGAGGGAGTACAAGAAGAAAAGCAAAAGCTAAGCAGCTTAACAGAGTACATCATAGCTGAGAAACTACTGGAAGTAAATTGGCTACATTTAATTTCCACAACAGCAACACTATTTTTTATCAGTGCCACAAAAACACTGATGAAATTCTGTAAGTCAGACCATATACATGCTCCTGAGAGAACTGAATTAAAATCTTGGATGATCATAGACAGATGAACTGGGAGAATACTACCAGCCTTTTGGGAACACACTGGGAAGCCAGACATAAATAATTCATGGATTTCTGTGTTCCAAAGCGCTGACAAAATTCTGTCTAGAGTTTGACCCTTTACATTTTTTTCTTTCCTGTCCTTCTAAGACCATCTAAAAACATTCTCTCAATTTAAGGAAGAAACCCAACACACTGTAAACCCGAACACGATCACCCTCTCCCCACCTGGGTGCAGGTGTGCCGGTNGGGACGGGGCAGCAGGGACCCGGCTGGGCCTCCACCAGGGAGGGACCCCGGAAGGGCAGCGCTTTCCTGAGGGCCTGGGAAGGCCCCAGGCTGGAACAGGGATAATGTGAAGAGGAAGCCCAGTAGAAAGCTACCCGCCAGAAATGGACCTGGACGCCATCCGAACATGATCCACTTATGCTCACGTATCCAAGAAGGCCGATGGGATCCTGGCCGGTCTCAGCAATGGTGGGGCCAGCAGCACCAGGGCAGTGCTTGTCACCCTGTGCTCAGCACTGCTGAGGGCACCACAAATCCCATGTTCAGTTCTGGGGCCCTCACAGCCAGGGCCCCCCAGAATGTCTCACCCGAAGAGAGACACTGAGGTGCTGGAGTGTGCCCAGAGCAGCTGAGGCAGCTGGGGTTGTTTAGCCTGCAGAAAAGGAGGCTCAGCCAAGACCTTATCATTCTCTACAACCACCTGAAATGAGGTTAGGGTTGGTCTCTTCTCCCAAGCACCATTTGATGCAAGAGGAAACAGCCTCAAGCAGTGCCCGGAGAGGTTTAGACTGGATATTAGAAAGAATTTCTCCACCAAAAGGGTTGTCAAGCACTGGAACAGGCTGCCCAAGGAACTGTAATCATCATCCCTGGAAGTATTTGAAACACATGTAGATGTGGCACTTAAGGACACAGTTTAGTGGTGGACTCACACTGCTATGTGAATGGTTGGACTCAGTGACCTCAGAGCACCATCAGTTTGTACCTCTGTGATCCAAATTTTTATGACGAGATCACAAACATCTGGCAACAGTAATAGCATTACATTCAGAACTGGGAAATAAAAGATGGCAAGACCACATTCCTTCTGGGAATGGTAGTGGATGCTGGATGGCAGACACCCTGCCTCATAGGAGGATTTTATGCCTTGTCTGAAGTAATGCAACCAACCTAGTTCCAAGGTCAAACTACAAAAGTCTGTTCAGGCTGAACTCAATCACAGAGGTACACTCTACACCATAAATAAATCCTTAGATAAACCAAAATATTAATAGGATTTTAAAATACATATGAAAATGGCAATGTCAGATGTTGAGGTTTCACTTAAAATTTTAATTTTGCATAGGTCATGGGCAGAGATTTTCTAAACAGGAAAGTAAAGAAGTACAGCCATGATGATGTTGCTGGTGAAAGTAGTTTGGTGGCATAGTTTTCTAATTACATGTTACCACTCTTTCTTCTCTTTCTCAGATGGGGTAGTTACATGTGCCTTTCACTGATCTTATTCTCCTCCCCACATCAGAAATAACCAAGCTTCATTCACAAAAAAGAAACCCCTAGAACTGAAGAAGCTGCAGCATCAATGCTTAAAGAAGGAGGGAATGTTGCTTAAAGAGGCAGACTTTCAGTTTTAAATATTAGACTGAAGTTCCTTTAAAAGTCACTTAACTAATGCTGTTTACACAGTTTAATGTTTTATTACCCTTTCATGGGTAGAAAGTGCATAAAGGTTAAAAAAGCCCCAAGCAAACCAGCCAGCTCCACAATGTCTGAGAATCTACGGCAAAAGCCAAGTCAGCCACTACACTGGCAACTACATCAAATCATGGCAATCAGAAAATCCAAATATCTTCCTTTTATAAAAAGATATTGCACTAAGAAACACGTACTCGGCAGTGAGTTCTTCCTGTACAATGAACCATTAATCAGTGAGTGCATTCATTATAAAAGTGTAAGTCATGCTGTCTTACTGCACAGTAATCAAATCTGGCATGTTACTGAGCTCATCTGGAAAACCACAAATGATACTGAAGTAGCCTTGAATAAGAACCAGTCACTTAAAATAATCCAATATGCAATTATGCATCAAGAAATATTTTTGCTTTCTTTCCTCTACCTTATACGTGCTTTGTAGAGATTAATGCATGACTAGTATTTAATAATAGGCATTTCTATTGTTCCTGTTGGAATTCTTACCCTTTTTCTTCTATTTCCAAAACATGAAGACCTATTTCAAAATGAAAATAATTTTGAAAAAAAAAAATAATTCTCTTTTTTACCTAAAACTATTCCCACACTTAAATTTACAGTTTATAATATCTAAACTAATATCAAGATGTCAGAAGGGCTAACGTTGATCCTGTTTCTACCTGTTTGTAATTAAAAAATAAATGCATAAAAAATTATTCCAATGTTCTACATCAAGACTGTAGAATTTCCACGTGGAATATCTATTTCTCCCAGCATGGTCAAACCACAGTTGCTGTTTGAAAGACTACAGTTGTCAACAGCTCCAACATACCAACTTCTAGCAACTGTGAGAAGCCAAAAAAACCCAAAACCAAACAAAAAAAGACATAGATTTGTCATTGTATCTATGAAACCTACAAGATTTTATGATGTTCACTGAGTCATTCTGATACACTAAGAATTCAGTGGGTATATATGATGAGTCAGAACAACACAGAATTAAATAGGCCTGGTCATTCTTGCAAATTATTACATATATCACAAGTCACATTAAATGCAAATATGGATGGGAAAAATAGTAGTTCTTACATATTGTAAAGTCAATTCAAATATTATCGCATATGACAGGTAGATGAACAAAGATGTTTACATTAGACTTTTGGAATAAGATTCCAGCTGGAAGAAGTAGAAATTGGTTCTGCTTGAGAATTTAGATATGCAAGGAATTGTTTCCAGTAGAAAAAGGACCCATTATTTCTTCAGTAATTTTAGACTATGGAGGCGAGTGAAGGCTGAGGTAGCACTGGCTCTAGACGGCAGGACACATACCTACTGATGCTGCATTGGGATTTTTTTCTGCAATGAATCTGAATCCTTCTGCTGTGTGACAGTGAAACAGCGTAGTCTGTAAATATGGGCCCTCCCTCCTCCTGCACAAAAAGTCTTTGAAATCGCAGATTTCTGTTACTGTCCTATCTTAGCTGACAAGCCTGGTACAATTTGTGTCTGGGTAAGTGTTCTTAAAAATAGGTTGATAATCTCTTGAGTCAACAGTGAGATAAGAAAAACTGCCAGAACCTGCCAAACAGCTTGAAGGCGAAAATGTCTTCTGATTGCCTAAGTAGTTATCACAACATCCTAAAGCAGATATCTCCTATGCTGAAATTACTAAGGCAGGAAAACAGATTAATTAAAGGAGACACGATATCTTAAAGACCTTTGGAAAGGCTTAGGCTCAATTAGGGATCAGGGATATGTGGAATCAGTCAGCACTCTTAATTCTAGCTAACCCATCAACGAGGGCTTTCCGGAGAGCAAGGGCTCTGTTTTCTTTCTGGGATTGTTCTTTGTCCATAGACTCATTCATCTCCCAGCCCACTAACACAGATAAGCTTAGCTTTTGTCTTCTTTTGTGACTTGGGCTTGTTGCACTCAGTTATTTCAACCATACTGTATAAGTATTTAGGGCCTCTAATGGTGTGAAAAAGAACTCTCTGGCTGAAAATTTAGGCAAAGTTGAGATTCAGGTTCATAAAATCATAAAATTTCCCCTTTTTCCTGCCTGCTCTTTGCGGAAGTGTGGTAGAAGATATAAAAGGTCCCCAATGTCACAGTAAGGGATAAAGACAACTCTATTCTAAAACCTGACAGAAGAGAAGCTATATAAAACTTCCTCCAATATTTTTCTTGACTTAGTCTATTCTAAAGTCTGATAGATAAATAAGAAATACCTAAACATTCCTTCTCTTCCACAGATACCTGACTCAAAAAGGCATTTCCTGAAACATTCCAAAAACTACAGCTCAAGACAAAAAAGTTTCTTCCTCAGGAACTCTCTAATTCTGCCCTGAGTCTTCATTAAAATATCTCCATTTCCCTGCTCTGCAAAGAGGAAGCAAAATGAAGGTTCTTGCATGCACACTAGCCTGAGGCCCCCACAGGCTGTATCAAATATTTTCCTGCCACTATCTACATTAATCGGTGTAACACTGGAAGCCATATGAAATCTACAGTCTTGACTTTTGCTTAAGCCATCTGCAATGGTTCCAAACTTTTTAGTTCAGTATGATCCTGCTAAGTATTTTTTTGCTCAAGTAATATGTCATAAAGCAAGGCAGTTTTTTACTTTTTGCTATAATGTTTACAATTTCAAGTACTTTGATTTATTTACACAGCCTGCCTCCTTAAAAACAAACAAAAATTCTAAACCATTCCCAATTATTTTAGCAGAATAACTCAAAAGTGCTTATGAGAAAAAGGGTACAGCATTTGGCCCAAAGGCAAATGAAAAAAGGCAAATCCAGTCTAATTGTACATCCTTTTTTGCTTTTTTTCTCTCAAACCAGAGCCAGAACCACTGTTGACCAGTGCACAGAGATTTAAAGATCAGACCGAAACCACAAAGCCAGAGCTGTCAGTTCACTGCCCCCAGCCCCCTTCTCTGTCAATATATTATAGCAACTGAACAAGTGATTAATCAGAGCAGATAAACCACATGCTGCTTCTTCCTGTTTCATTGGCCCTGAAACCACCATCCTAATCTGTAAGGATTTACCCTAACCAGCTAGCATGTACCATCTGAGAACTGAGCAACCACCTAAAATTCTTACAAAAATATTTCAGTTGGATTTAGTAATACAATCACATAGAGAAACCAGCATAAAAATTCATCCTCCTCTCAGTATTTTAAAGAACTCAGCATGAGGATTTACAAAAATTGATTTCAGTTTTGCTGAAAAATCTATTCATAAATCAAGCAAATTTGTTTCATTCATGGAATCCAATGAGAGGATATTGTTTGTTTCTGTTACTGAGGGAACAGTTCATACTTTAGCGACAATGCCAATGTCCTCAAGCATAGAGAGAAAAACTCACATCTACAAACAAAAGCCAGAAACAGTCCTTACAATGAATTCTTAAAATCTTGTATTATGTAGACACCATAGGAGTAGGTGATACTAATGTAATAAGAAGGGTCCCTTTGTTATTGTTTTTATGTTTTGGGGGGTTTTTTTCGTTTAATTGGTCGTTTACTGCCTTGGGGTGAACTGAAAAATTAAGTGACATTATGTTTTGTTCATATTGGAATGGAGTTAATTTTCTTTATAGAAGCTCATATGGTAATACTGTGTTTGAAAAACAGCATTTCAGCTACCACTGAATAGTGCCTGCACAGAACTGAGCCTTCTCTGTTTCTCTTTCTGCCCCTCAACAAGGCAGGGAGGCGACATAGCCAGGACAACTGACCCCAACAGACCAAAAGCATACTCACTGCATACCATACAATGTTGTGCTTAGCATACAAACTGGGGACAGTTTCTCCAAAGCAACTCTTGCTTGGTGACTGACAGGGCGTCAGTCTGATGGTGGTGAGTACTCTTGCACAATTTGTTACTTTATTTTCCCTTTTACATATTAAGTTTTCTTTTTCTTGACTCACTGGAGGTTTATTCCTCACTTGTGCCTGTCCAGTTCTCTCCCCCATCCTGCTGTAGTGGGTCACCAAGCAAGTGGGTGAAGGCTTAGCTGCTGGCCAGAGTCAAACCCCAACCATACCATGACTGAGCGCACTTGCTCCCAATACCACCAACAGTAACCAGAGGAAAAAGAAGTTTGTAATGAAAGAGATGGCGTCAATGGCAGGAACACCTGAGGACACACGTTCATTACAAGAACAGAAATAGAATGGCAAAAGCACAGCCCTATGAGTCTGAAGCAAATAATCCACTAAGGTTCTTGCCAAAATAGACTCTTTATTACTACTACTTTAAATTTAAATTGCAGGCTGATTCATGCTGACTGCTCTTCATGTCTCCCATGGCTCTCAACCTGAAGGAGGCTAGACAGTTCTGGTATTGGTATAATCTCAGGACTAATCTACTTCCTCACTAATTCCTGCAGTTAAGGAGCTTACTTATATATATCATACTGAATTGCACAGATCCTCTTTGCCTCACATCTCTCCTTTTTATTAGAGCCAGACAGCAGAATGCATTCTTCTGAGCCCCATACAACACTCTGCAACGTACCTTCAGCCTGACTTTCAGAGACACAGTGTCTGGCAGGCCCCAATAGGGCCACACTTGGGAACCAAGACAGAAATAACTGGGGGGTTCTTATCATGGCTGTACCCCTTAAATAAGGAGCTGGCAGATGAGCACAGCATCTCCTCACTTGTTCACTGCACATTGAAGCAGGGATCTGCTGAGGTAAGGACATCTGCTTTTTTTAAACATCTGGATGCACCTCCCCCAGCCCAAGATGAGCATGACAATCTAACATTTCCTGAGTGTTTTCCTCAAGAGTGCTGTACTCCTAATGGGAACTGTAGGTTCTTGTCTCCTCACTCCTTTTGATATGGGCTTATGCACACAGTTTGAGCCCCACAAAAAGTAGCAAATCTCAAATCAGATTCCTGTGTGAAGCTGGGATGTTGTATTACTCTTCTGTCCATATATGCATCATTTTAAGTTTATCCACGTGAATTTTTGTCATCCATAATTTTGATTTTTAGGCTTCATAAACTCTTTACAATATTTTGAGAGTCTTGGTCATCCTACCAAATAACACTGCAGATTGAGAAGCTCCCTGGACAGACTTTATGACTAAAACAGTTGGGACAAAAAAAAATTCCTAACTTAGGGGTTTTTCCTTAACTCTGTAGCAATTAGCATGATTTATGTCCAGACAGGATAGCTGCTAGCATAAGCCAGTAAATGGTAAACAGCTCTTTACTGTGGCAAAATCAGATGAAATATAGTCAGCTACCTGTCCTGAAAAAGAGAATTGCTTTTGTGTGCTGAAGAAGGTTCCCAAACTGGGCAAACTGTCTGATGATTATCAAAAAAGTGCACAGATTCTGTATCTGAAACAGACTGTGAGCAGCAAGAGCAGCAAATGCAAATCAGAAAAGATCAAAATCTGAAAGGACTCATTACCAACATGATATTCCCTGCCTAGTCCTATAACTAAGGACATTTAATATTGCAGGAAACCAGAGTACAAAAGTGAGAAGTGAGAACCTCACAACTCTGCAGCAAGATTAGAGACTTCCTCTATTGCCATGATTCTTCCTAATTTTCTGAGCGTTCATATTAAAGCAGAAGCGTACAGCTTCTCATGCTCGTAAATGTAAACAGTGGACCATGTTTTGTAAACACTGTCCTTGTTATGAATTCATTCTCCAAGAGAAGGAGAACTTGAGTGACAGCTTCCTGGACCAATGTGGGTGAGAGGTGGAATAACCACCCTCCAAATCCATGGTCACCTTGCTACAGATATTAAATAGGAAGAATAAACAAGGCACACCTCTCGTGCCCTGTTGCTCTGAACCCAGACCTCTGTCTCCTGAGTGTCCTTATCTAGCTAGGTTCGCGGTGATACTCCTCACCAACATGCCAAGGACCCAAGAGCACCAGAGAGTGCTCTGGGGGACCCCATGACTCCACACCAGGTCTGCACACAGGCCAGCTTGAACTATTGTGCTGACACACCTGCATTCTTTCCTTTGACTTCACTTACCCCTGGAGGAAAGAGAAGATGTAGGAATCAACTACTGCACTAACCTGCCCGGATTTTCTCCTGGACCGAATCATCTCTCTGATGGGATATCAAAATCATGTCACACTTCTGACTGCATAAAAGTCTACAGAGTCACAAAGAAGCAAAGTATCTCACTAAGATACAGAAATCTAAAGGACATCAGAGTGGAATTCAGCTCTTCCAAGAGTCAAACTTTCATCGTCATGACAGTATGTACAATTTAATGGAGGAAACAAGCTAGAATTCTATCAGTACAATCCTAGCCATTTTTATAAACTCTATACAGAAAAATATTTTATGTGCTCCTAAGCATGAAATCTGGATTTTCATAGAAATAAACACTGACAGAAATTTCTGCTGAAGCATCAACTAATAAAGTCCATTAGAAACACAGTCAGAAAAAAATTGAATAGAGTAGAAAACAGTTTCTGGATCTCTGCCTGCCAGAAGGCAGAGACAGAAGTCCTTGCATTTATAGACCATTTTCTACTAAGTATACTTTACATACCCAAACCAAGTTTGAAAGTTTGGATTTAACTGAAATATACTTAAATCAACAATGACAATCTTTATAAGAATGTGATGACAACAGCACTTTCTTTGCAGTTTGTCTGAAAGCTTGGAAATTACTAACCCCCTCACAGTTAAACTGAACCCAGTGTCCCTTCACAGTATTTTTTTTCTGTTTCACTTGCTTTCTAGCCAAAAATTATACTACCCAGGAGATAGCTTATTGACAGAAAAGAATAAAAATATGTATGTTTAAGTTGTGTAAGACTGTAATTAGTCTAACAGTTTCAGCCTTCACTCTGTCACACTAAAGGGTATCAATTTACAGTGTTATCGTCATACACATATGTCGAGCATATTCTTAAAATATATCGGTTAAGAATACATCACTTGCAAGGCTTATAATAGACTGGCTATGTTAAGTCTGTCTTCTTCCAGTTTTCTATACATTGAGTCAGATAATCTGTTAAACATTAGTAAAAATTGCTGGGGGAAAAGTATGAACAAACCTAAACCTTTGTATAACTTTCTCAGAGCCAGTGGTTTTACAGGGTAGAGCAACCAACTTCATCTCCCTGGATTTACTCAAAGTGCTTGACACTCCTGCATGGCATTCTTGTTCCAAAATTGGAGACACATGAATTTGATGGATATCCACTTGGTGGACAATGAACTGTCTGGATGGCAAAGGGTTGTGGTCTGTCTCATTGTACAAGTGGAGACCAGTGACCAATGGTGTCCCTCAGGGGTCAGTACTGGGGCTGATATGGCTTAGCACTTTTGCTGGTGACAAGGACAGCAGGATCAAGTGTACCTTCAGCAAGTACAACACCAGCCTGGGTGGTGTGTTAGACACAAGGAGGGAAGGATGCCATCCAGAAGAACCTTGACAGGCTGGAAGATGGACTGATGCAAACCTCACAAAGATCAACAAAGCCAAGTGCAAGTTCCTACACCCAGGTCATGGCAATCCCAGGCGCATCAGCAGGCTGGGTGGAGAAGCGGTTGAGAGCAGCCCTGTGGAAAAGGAGTAGGGGGTGATAGTTGATGAAACACTCAACATGATGCAGTAGTGTGCACTCACAGCCCAGAAAGCCAATGGAATCCTGGGTTGCATCAAAAGGAGCTTGGCCAAGGGAGGCCAAGGGAGAATCAAGGGATTCTGCCCCTCTGCTCCCCTGTTGTGAGACCCCACCTGTAGTAGGAGAGGGGGTAATGGGTTTAAACTGAAAGAGGAGAAATTTAGGTTAGAAATTAGGAAGAAATTCTTTACTGTGTGGGTGGTGAGACATTGGAAGAGGTTGCCCAAGAAGCTTGTGGATGCCTCAACCCAGTGTTCAAAGGCAGGTTGGATAAGGCCTTGAGTATCTTGGTCCCATGGGAGGTGACCCTGCCCATGGCAGGGATACTGGAAATAGATGATCTTTATGATCCATTCCAACCCTTAATGTTTTACGATTCTAAGTGCAGAAACTGTTCATTCAATCATTTCTGTTGCTAAGTGATAAAAGACAGGAAGCAGATAAGGACTGAGTTGTTGCTTACAAAGAAATTCTCCAAACACAGGCTGACTAAACTTAAGCAGGAAGGAGGCTCAGACTGATGGTTTGAACTGTATTAGTGAAGAATGTCCATCATGCCTTGCTTATCCATGGCCATTTTGCCTACAAGACCACAAGTGAAAAGCAACCTCAGATGACATCAACAGACTAATCAAGTGATTCATAAAACAGTAAGTGTCACTATAACTCATTCAAAGGAACGGTCCCCACAGCACTGTCAGAACCTTCATCAAATTCCTTGTTTCAGTGCCAGGGATGTGCTACCCGAAGAACTACAAAGCCTTTTTCAGTGAGGATAAACAGCTGAGCTAACACAGTAACATAAATTGGCCTTTAATTATAATTACATTTTATTGCACCTACAAGTATCCTGAACGAGCAATAATTTTCTTTAAAAGCCTAAAACTGGGGACTTCTTTTACAATATTATCATATCACTATCTTTTATTAGGGGCCTTTTTACTTTCGCAGGACTTTTCAAGAATGCCTAGGAGTACAAAATTTGGTTCCTAAATTATGGGCCCATTTTTAAAAGCTATACTAAAATATCAGAAATAATAATAAAGCTGCAGCCCCAGTTAAGCATAGGAAAGAAGTCAGCTCTCACCTCAGTGACCTGGGTTTAAACCAGCTAGTTTCACAGAACTGAAAATCACCTGTGACTTATGTGTTCTTGAATTTTATTATACACTGTGTAACTGTTTTCCTAAATCAAAGTTATTAGCAGTAACAGAAAAGAAATCAATATATTCAATTCAGTACACATCCTCTAGCATCTACGTCTTCCATTTGCGTAGCCCTGCAAAGATACACAACTTCATTTTCCTTAAACATTCTCCTGGACTGAAAGCGTATCCCAGCCCTCACACAGATCAACTTCTTTTAATAATTCTTTCTTTTCAGAATATTACTTTCAAACACACTTGTCCAAGTCTTCAACAGAAAAAGCTAAATGACTGCAAATGTGTAAGTCCTTAAAACTGCCTTGCAGGGTTAAACTGGAACTGTATACTAATTGTGTCATTTTCATTGCGAGGTTGATCTAAGACAGCATTGAATTCCATTGTCCTGGCTGGAATGGCAGCTACATCCACTCAAAGCAGATCCATTTCAATGCACATGGAAAGACATACACACAATTGTTTTAAGTTATACACATTTTCCAGTGCTGATTATGGCTGTTTATATTACCTCATTTTAACTTCCTGCACACATACTTTGAATGTATATACAGCAATCTTTAATCTACTTATATCCACAGAATCTCAGTTATATTTGTAATTCTAATTACACTCTCATCCTGTCAAATTACACATAAGAAAATTAAATTTCTTTACCATAAAAATGTTTGTACAAGTTAAACAAACGTCATGTTCAGGAATATACTGCCAGAGATACATTCCATGATACTGGGGAAGACGCCAAGGATGTGGGCAGGAAGCCAAGAAAGACAGTGCCACTCCTCCCTGTGCCTCATCTTCCTTTCCCCTCTCTTGAGATGAGAAGATGCTTCCTGAAATGAAGCTGGGGAAGAGGGGGAAGGTGAGCAATGCAGGCCTGCGACATGACAGCTTCTAGGAAAGCAGTCAGCAACTGCAGGAAGTCAAATTTGCTGCAAGCAATGTTTCAAGCATTTCTGGTGGAATTCCATGGTGTAAAGATGGTGAGGAAGTTTCACAATTTTCTTTCTAGTAGCAGGCAGAGTTTAACAGTGTTTAGCACTTCTCATTTTAAGATCCTATTTTGAGCCACTTTACACTTTTCACAAGCTCACTGTTTGGGCTGAAATACTCTATCCAAGCAGCTGCCTTGTAATTAAGCACACACATACTCCCCCCTGTCTTTAACTGCTCGGGCATTTCCAAGACTTGTATTTCTGGAAAGTATCTTTTTCTGTTTGCATCATAAAAAAATCTCTCAAGAAAGTGGGATCTCTGGAAGTGTTTCTGTTCTACAGGGCACAGCAGCAAAATAATTATTTGTACTATAGGAATATCTAGAGATTTTAACTGAAAATGAAGATCCACTGGCCTAAGGACTGTACAAATGACAAAAAGACTAGAAAAAATATCATAAAAGCGTAATACACAGATATCTACTGAATTCAGTATTGTCAATCAAGCACAGAATTTAACACACACAGATATTTTCTCACTACAAAATAAATTATTCACAAGGATTATTCATAAGTTATTTGATACTGTTATTTGATAAGATACTTGAGGCTTCTTAGCCCAGACACACACAGGGAAAAAAAAATCCACTGGAAGTTTACTTGTCTGCAGTAAATCTAGATATGAGAAACCAAGAGATTGAAAGTGACTGAAAGCTAAGGTAATTAGAACTTCATGATCTCTCTAAAATAATTAAAGAATCATTCTAAAACATTTTAAGTAAGTAGAAAAAAATTAATTTATGACCAGTAAACATATGCAAGATTTACTGAATGAAATCACTGAACACAGTGACAGTACAAGGTTAGAAATATCTCTTCGCTGGCTGTATTCATGATTACCCATTTCTTTTAATAGGGGTGTCAGAATTTGCCAGAGATATTTGAGTGTACAGCCCCCACAGAACAGCCATTCTAATTAATCCACTAGACTTAACACTTATTACAGTTTGCCCACAAAAGAGTAATCTTAACAACACAGACAGCTGTTTCCTGTCCTACACCTTAAACCCTCAGATACATTTTATATTTTGAGCTGATCTGGTATTGCTTTCATTGTTCAGCTGCAGGCAGTCTTTGAATGCTAAGCATTATTGCTATCACCTTTAGCCCAGGAGTTCAAGTTGGGCTTTCAGAAGTGCTTATCAATTACATGAGTTTTCTATGAAGTACACACAGTTCTGCTGCTAGAAGAACGAACTTGCTTTCAATTACTTTCTGAAAGAAAAGAAAGAAGTAATACTTCAGATTTCATCTGGTTTAATCTGAAGTAGATACAAACTCATATCTGACTTGTCCTAAAGAGGATTCATATATTGCCAAGAGAGAAGAAAAGAGGTGTGTATCCAACATCAATCTGCTTTTAAATCTAGCTAGTAATCAAGAAAAAGAAGCATAAGAATAGGAAATTCCAGGATAGGTTTGGAATCTTATTTCACACACATCACTTCTAGAGTTTCCACAGTCTCCCAATGATACTGTGGTGGGTTGACCTTGGCCAGATGCCAAGTGACCACCAAGCTGCTCTACCACTCCCTTTCCCAGATGGACAGGGAAAAGAAAATAAGATGGGAAAAAACCCTCAAAGGTTTAAGATAAGACAGTTTACTAAAACAAAAGTTTTCATGAGCACAAGCAAAGAGGAAAGAAAAAATAATTCTCTACTTCTCTTTAGCAAGTAATGTTCAGCCACTTACCAGAGAGCAGAGCTTCGGATGCACATAATAGTTGCTCCAGAAGACAAACATCACAAATAATAAATGCCACACCTTCCTCCTCCTTTCCTTAGCTTTTATATCTGAGCAGATGTCATATGGCATGGAATATCTGGAATATCGCTTTGGCTAATTTGGGTCTGCTGGACTGGTTGTGTTCCCTTCCAGGATCTTGCTCACCCCCAGCCCTTTGATGTGGGGAATGCTCAGAGACAGCGCTGATGCTGTGCCAGTACCAATAAACCCTGGTGTGTTATCAACATCTTCCCCATTACCAGTGTCTCCTGGGAGATTTCCAGAGATGGAGGAAATGAAAAAAATGCACACATACACATGCACAAAACCCCCCAACAAAAAACCTCCAAATCCAAAAAGCCCAAACAAATAACTCCCAAACCAAGCACCACCACTCCATCATGTCCCAGAAACAACCCACTCTGTGGTAAAGATGGTGCTGCCTTCATGTTTCCAACAAGTCATCACACCAGGTTTGTATCTGCTCCAGATATGGGCTCCAGCTGAGTTATATTACAAAATTCTATGCCAAAATAGATATTTGCATCAGCTACCAAGTCTAAGGATAGATTAAAGCAATTTTTTTTTTTTCTGCTGGACTTTTGTTCATTCCAGGTATTTCTATGATATTTGGGGGAAAAAAGTGACACAGGATGAGTCTGAATGTAGAGCTTTACAAAATAAGTGTACTAAGCTAGTTCTGGAAGAATGCCTAAAGTCCACTCCTAGTCAATAGGGTAAAAACAAGTGCTTTGCAGACTGATGAATTATATCACAAATCAAGACACTAAGGCAGACAGCATGACTCATGTTTGGGGATAAGAAGAATCATCTCTATTACCTGTAGTGGGTGCCTAGGCAACTATTTTAAACTCAGTGACTACATTTCCAGGTAGCTAAAATTAGTTAGATGAATTGCATCTGAGATGCATAATAAATATACCAACAAACAAGCTCATCAGGGAAACGCTATATAATCAAAAGGTTATTCAAAACTTCTTCTGCAAAGATATGTATAATTACCCAGGACTTAGAAATTGTCCCTGACATGAAAACATCCAAGCCCAAGTTTGCCTTTATCTTTCTTTTTTTCCACACATAGGATTAGGTATCAGCTGAGATTTTTTTTGTACAATATTTTCAGCAGAAATATATGCACATGCAGATTCAGTACAAAAATAATTATGTTAAGTATGCAGCACTTATGATAGAGTTAACTGTTCAGGTTTTTTCCTTTGGAAAAGGAGATGATATAATACTCCACCAGTGCAGGGGAGGAGGATTCATTTCAAACTAGAATCCCTTACAAAAATGATATTTTTGCCCATTTTTTAGTTGTATACTGAAATGTAAGAATTCAATCATGTGAGTGCTGAATGACAATATGAACAAATCTGTTTTCCATAGTATAACTGATTTTCAAAAACTTTACTTTGCTTTCAGCTAAGAAGCTGGATATTAATAAGCATGAAGGTAAGAAGGTGAATATTAATAAAGAAGCAAGTATAAAATGAGCAATGATCATACAAAATTAATTATTCATGTCTGAAGAGACCTCAGCAGGCTTTATAATCCAACATCCTGATTCAAGCAGATCAGGAAAATCTGTTTTAGCCAGGTGATCAACAGTAAAGACCAGGTTGCTTAGGCTTTGTCCAGTTGGGTCTTGAATCATCCAGGAATGAAGATCCTATAGCTTCTCCAGGCAGTCTCTTCAACTGCTTAATTAAAAGTATGGTGAACTTTTCTTCCCTTTAAGTCAACCAAAATATCTCCTCTCAATTAATGCATCAACCTCCAGCCATACATCTCAGCAAAAGAGCCTGCCTCAGTCTTCTCCAAACTTCCTCACAGATGCAAGGTGGCTGCTAGGTGCCTGCTAAGCCATCTCTTTTCCAGGCTTTACATGTCCCATTTCTGAGCCTCTGCTCACAGAGCAGGTACTCCTGCCACTGGTCATTGTGCAGGCCTCGGCTGAACTTGCTCCAGCTCATCAACATCTTTCTTGTACTGGGCTCTGCCCCGCACCTGTGCATGGCAGCCTAGGCACAGTCTGACAACCGCTGAGTAAAAGCAAATCAGCTTCTCCCTCAGCCTCCTGGCTGTGCTGCCAGTAGTGAAGCCCAGGACGTGGTTGGCTGCCCAGGCATCCTGCCAGCTCACACCCAGGCTGCTGGCTACCACAGCCCACAGGTCTGTTCCAGCAGAGCTGTTTGCCAGTGACTGCCCAGGATGTACCAGTGGCCGGGTTGGTCCATCCGAGGTTCAAGACTAAGTTCTTTGCCTCATTTCACAAGGTCTCTGCCAGCTCTCTTATCAAGCCTGTAGGCTCACCTGAAGGGCAGCCAGGCCTCTGAGTGCACAGAGTGCACCTCATCATCTGTTGTGCTCCACAAACTTGTCAACACCTTGCATCTCTGCATCCACGTCTCAGATGAAGAGCAAAAAAGTCAAGGTAAACCTCTGGTCTGACGTTCCACACAGTTTTTCATCCATCTAGTAAGACCACTCATCTGGGATGTAATGTCCCAAGCTGGATAAAATGATGCTGTGTCAGCCCATGCCAAATCCTTTCTTAAGTCCTTCACTGAAAGTTTTTGGGCAAACTGTAAAGATATTACACAGGATAGAAGGTTCCCCCATGAGTGACTAATTAGATGAGGACAAACAAAAGCAGAGAGAGTAAGCTCTTCCAACAGACACCAAAGACAAATTCCAGGAAACAGCTGAATTGTAAGCTCAACTGTTAAACATATTCGTATTGTTCATTCCTTTTTTTGGATATACAGATAGTAATGAAAATTGCTAATGATATGAAATTGAAATATTACAGAAAATGGTTAATTAGGGAGAACAGCAGAGGCAAGACTTGGTAGACTAAATGACTGGGCAATAAACAGCAACCTGCATCTCAAACAGTGTGAGCAGGTCTGGTTCCCCTTTGTTAAAAGGATACAGCAGAATAGCAAAGCCAGAGAAGGGCAACAGAGACAATCAGTGGCAAGGAACGGCCCCCATGTTGAGAATAAGGATGCATGCTAGAACTCTTTGATTGAAAACAGAGTTGAGAGGGTGAATGAGAAAACTCTGAAAGCCTGGGTAGCACAGGAAGGGTGGATTAGGAACAAACAGGAATAGCAGATGAAGTGAGCGAGTGGTAGGTTCTACACAGACAAAAGGAAGAGGCTCTTTGTACACTGCTGAGCTGTTGAAGTCCTTGTGAAATGCTCCTGCAGTTGCTAAACACATACATGGTTTCGGGTGAGAAAAATGCACCAAGATTACTAAACAAACACACTGAACCATACATTTTTTCTGGAAAGTGCCCAAGGCTGGCACTGTGCTACAATGATAGGTGATGCACACTCACCGCATTCAGGCCTTTTTTTCTCATAATTTATATTTGGCAATTTTGGGGGCAGGAGAATCAGATCCAATAGATCTGTTCTCATTACAATACTCAGTTAAAAAATAATTATATTAATGGTTACCAACAACAGGTGTCTACTGCTGCTTGGGAGTCCCTTGGGTAACCCTGCCTGGGGTCCAGGTGGCACTCAGGAGGAGTCTTGTAGGTCCTGTAGTGTATCTGCTCTGCTGGAACCACAAAAACTTGGACTGTCTCAAATGGCATTAAGCACCTATGTTGAGGTAACTGAATTGAGCCCTCCACTCCTAGGACACAGTGAAACAAGAGAAACACCACATAAAGAGCTTAATGCAGGGAAAATTTATGTATTTTTCTTGGAAAGCCCCATTGTTTTTGCAGTGCATGCATGAATCAGAGAAACCAGAGCTTGGTACAGAAACAAGACATTTGTTTTTACTCCATGCTGTGGAGCTGTGGAACAAGTTTAATGCATAACCAAAGCAGCACTGCAGCCTCTCAGCAGTTGCAAGTTACGTGAAATTTAAGCACTGAATTATGAAAAGCTGCAAAGGCTCAAAATAAAACCTTATTAACCAAATGTGATAAAAAAAGCTACATGAGCTCAAGAAGCAGAAGTCAAATTGAGCAATATGGATCTGGTAAAATAAAAAAAGCAACCTTGATACTACTGGCAAACAAGTTAATTTAACATCAGGACTATGCCAGTGATGAACTACTGTAAACAAGGAGACAAAACAATTTCTATGAAATAAAATTCAGGCTTCTATCCCTCCTTTTTTAAAGCATCTGACAAGGAATTTGAATATAGTTTTGGAAATATCTAACACAGTGATATACAGCTTGCTAGATTATTTATTTAGAATATCTTTTTTATAGAAAACATGTTGCTAAAACAGAATAAGAATCTCCATAAATTCAAGAATTTTTAGAAAAATATATTTCCTTTGCTTCCTAAGTCATTTTACTAAATCTCTTTAACTTAAAAAGATCTACTTTTAAAGATCAAAACATCTATCATGTTGTTAAAATAAATTATTTTTCTTTTTCCTACTTAAGCATGCAATAATAGCCAGCATGTAAGATCTACAACCTACCAAGGAATGCTGGTTGCTGCAAGTATACCAAAAGGTAGCAAAGAATATTCCCAAACACTCCATGACTCAAGAATCTCAGAAGTGGCCAACAAATCATTCAGAATTCCTGTCAGGCAGCAGTGGAATGTGGCCAGAGCACTCACTGAGTGAACTGAAGTTGCCTCCTTCAGATGGGCTGGTGTTCAGGAGTGACAAGGCAAAGCGCCATTGGTCTGTCACATTAGACAAGCTCTTTGACTGCAATAACTACACAATATTAAGCTCTCTTTGAGCTGGTGGATGTGCACTGAACTCTTTCTGTACAAAAAACCCTTGACAGAAGTCTGCATTCAATGCATTAATTTTGTTTTCAGGTATAACTTCTTTTGAGTCACATATTGCAGGGTGATGTGTATAATTTTTTAAAAAATCAAAATCAGGATACCGTTTGAAATAAGGAGTGGATACCTGTAGACTAAGGTCTAAATCAACAAAATCTGCAGGAAAACAAATGTAAATAATACTCGTAACTCTTAAAATTCTACTTTTGCATTGCACATTTAGAATAAGTTATACATACAGAGAGTACAAATAAACTGATTACACCATGTTATTGAGAACACAGATTTAAATTGGTAGTTGTAATGTCAAAGGTTTCCTCAGAAGTGAGGTTTTGCTTGACTATTTGCATGAAGAATTTTTTACTAAAAATAATAATTGTCTGAGCATGAAAGCAATGAGGCCCACATAAATTACACAACAGATTGTAGAAAAACAGACTCTTCTTTGTTTCTCTTTAAAACTCCATCTGTATTACAGTGCTTCTGACTATCTGAGATAGCCCACATCCAGTACAAAGGCACAGTATTTACTGGGCATGAAAACCGTGCTGTCTGCTTTCAGTGTATCTATGGCCTCTTGAAAAGATTGTAAGAGAGGTGCATCAATATCAACAGTGGTGCACAATCTTCTTCTTGCTCTGTTCTGCCTTACACCTGCATTCATCAGCATCTGCCAACCGATAAACAACGGTCAGCTACACCTAAACTGCTGGACTGAAAATAAAATAGCATTTCATTATCAGCACTTTGAATTATTCTGTTTACAATGGAACTCTCCTCTTGCCCACAGCAGATACCTCAGTATAAATAAAAATAAATCATTTATCCAAGTGACGCTACAATGATTTTCACAGCTATGGAATTTGCACTGGATGATGAATTATCTCTTCTGGAACTAAAATTTCCCCTATGAACAATTTAAAGTATGAAATCAGGTACATTGAAAGACACGTACCAAAGGTAATGTACAACAAAGTTGAGTAGATGTAATGGAGTTTTATCATAAATCTAGGCTTTAAAATGCCTGTGAACATGTTTTGCAAAGCATTTACAGATGTGCAGTATTACTATTTTTCTTAACCAATTTGCAATGCAACACCACAGCATTCTGCTTCAAAACACTTTCCTTTTTTTTATTGTGACTCTGTTAAGAAAAAAATAAAACAAAACACAGGTAATTTACCATGCTTATTGTTTGCTTATTGGCAGTAACAGTGCTTCCTTATCCTTTACAACCGTAAGCCTTGAGATCAGCTGGATAGGCAGACTATCTTGAATAAAAAAGAATTTCAGCAAAGTTCATACAAAATTTACTATACTGGAAAAAGCATAAGTGATTTTTAAATGTCTTCTTTAACACTGACCTTTGAAAGCAACACAAAGCAGCTATTTTAGAAAAAATACAAATACCACGATATACCGCAAATTGTGCGAAAGCCTTCTGAAGAAATTCTTCCTCAGATATCAGATTTTACTGTAAAACTTCCTATATATTTTATTTTAAATAGTGATGTCTGTGATTCTGTGAACTGACAAAGTACCACACAAGTTTATAAATCCTACATATAATGCATATACTTTTAAATGCTCTTTGAAAATGTGCACCTGTAGGGAACAGCAGTTTTTCCAGACCGTTTCCAGTTTTTCTCCAATACAGACAAGTCTTGTTAGGTGCAGAGTTAAAATTCGTCCAAATATTATCTGAACTTCACCTGCATATTTCTACACTGATTCTATGCTGGCATTATATTTATAGTACATAATGATCACAAAAACATTGTTGTACATGGCCCTAAGAATAAAGCTTACGTCCAACATGAGTAACGGCAACAGGATCTCATGGAATCAGTGTTATTAGAGCTCAATAAAACAATACATAGCTCACTTGAAAACAACTAAAGTGTATTGGCAAAGATCAGGAGAATATTAATGAAGTCTAGGATTTCAACACTTATAATCTCAATTTCTTCAAAAGATACAAAGATAAAAGCATTACTGGACAGAAATCCATATCCTTCTGTATCTGAAATTGTACTTCAATAATTTAAAGAAAGTGCTTATCGAGTAAATTTTTGGTGAAAATCAGTAAGTCCAGGGATTGCAGAACTGTAAAGGAGTCCACCTGAGGAGCTTGTCACGTCCAGTTGGAAACTATATGCCAAATAAACCATTTGCTGGAGTAATGTAGTACTTAGTACTGCTGTGAGCTGATTTGTGCTTAGTGTGGTCAACAGATTGTCACAAGACAGACAGAAGTAATGAAATTACTAGTGACAGCAGCCAGTCTTTTTGACCATTGCTAACAAGACCAGACAGAGAGCAGGACTGATTAAGTCAATAAAAAAGGCAAGATTTCCACCAGTACTGACACACAGAGTCACAGAAAAGTGCCTCCCTACTGAGGACAGAGCTGAAGCAGGATGCTGTTGAAAAATTAAGCATCTGAAATCAATTCATAGACTGTCAGCCAGAGATTGAAGGACAAATCAGAGAAGGAATAAAGTCACAGAAGATGACCTTGTCACATTGGCTCATATCCTTTCACTGGAAAGGATTCACAGACACTGAAGTTGGAGAAAGTCACTGGAGAATGGGGATTTGTCTCTATGCCCCAACAGTGAATAAGATACACTTTCACAAAAGCTTTGAGACCTATTTCAATTCCAAAATGTTCAATATGCCAAATATTTTCTCAGGGAAATACTGAGCTGTGATATGTTGGGTAGACAGACACCATTTCCATTCACTATGCAGTGAGAGCCCCATTTACATTTACTAAAAGCATGCTAGTTTTCATGTATTCATCTTCAAGGAATATTTAATGTCTAAATATCTTCTCAATGGAAATAATTAATAACTGCAAAGTCTAGTGCTTTGATTTAACCTTTTTGAAACATTTAGCACTTGCACACAGTTGCAAAGCAGATTTGGTGAAAGGCAGTGTACAGTAATGCTATTTCAGCTGCCTACATGGAATCACTTCTCTATCTGGCTTAGTGCAATGCTAGTATTTCCCTTTTCTCTATCACTAAGACTGATAAAAAGAAATAATTTTCTTTCTCTCTCTCTTCTTTCACTCCCTGGGGATATAGATGAGTCATGCAATTTGCACAAAAATCCATTTTCCAAGGTACCTAGTACATACCTTAAAAGGAAAGAAGCTTGGCTGGGAAAGAAATTTTGGGGGTTTTAATTACCACAAAATTATACTTCTGTCCTATAAATGGAATGAAATTAAATTCACTCATTATTTATTTTACTCTTTACAAGAAATAATTTCCTGATTTTAGACAGGTTTATTTATTAATACTTCATTGTATTTAGAAAACTTGTTTGGGTTTGTTAGCTTATTTCCCCTTCCTCATTTCTGGATATAAATGAAATCCTTTCTACTTTAGATCTTTGACTGACATATCCTTATTCCATGGCAATCCCATGTTCTGTCTGCTAAAAACCTGTGTTTGTGAACTGCAGCTGTATTTTTTAATTTTTCATGATTTATCTGCATCAAAGTCAACAATTTGCTTCATGAAGAAGTCCATTACCACCCTGTAGGCTAATAGTCCCTGATCAGTTGCACAATGCCCTTTTACTATCTCTCTTGCTCTCGTTCTCAGTTTGTGAATTGTGCCTCATCCTCAAATCTGATAAATTTTACTTCTCTCCTAAGATTACATAAACATTTTAAAGTTATCCTTAACACAAAGGGTTAATTTCATTTGGTTTAATTAGTCATTTGTCAGATGCTTCACAGAGACAAGAAAGACCCTCAAAGGCTTTCAGATAAAATTTCCTTTTAGGTTTTCAGCAGTGGGAATGACCAAGCCTATTTACATCTTCACCACAACAAGCTATCTCCAATGTCCCAAGTCCCACAATGTGGAGATTTGGGGCTGCTTTTTAGATCTGCTTCACAGCATCACTAAATTGTCATTTGCTTTTCATTTCAAGAAGATTGCTTAAACATAGACCTGCCTATCTTATCTTCTTTTTTTTTTTCAGATGTAGTGTTTACTTTTGTAATCCTCCTACATTTCTTTCAGAATACTTCTGAAGTATTGAGAACAGGCATTACTTTTCTAAATGCCTCATTACTTCATTATGCCTCTGTAATTCAAAGATTTTGTTTACTTTATTCCAAGGCTCATGTGCATTTGCCTTGCCTATAAACCTTTGCATAGAATTCTCAATATTTTCACTTTAGCAATTAATACCTCTCCCTCCACTTTTGCACCTTCTTCTACATTGCTACTTTTTATGCATAAGCTCATCTAAAATCTGTAATATCTTACATCTTAAAGTCACATCCAGTGACAAGACATGAAGTGATTTCTAAAAAAAGAGAATTATTAATACAATTTGTACTTATCCCAAGAAAAAAATTTCAGCCTGATTGAAATCCATTCAGAGCTTGTTTCATTTTTCTCCTGTGAAACTCAAAGGCAAGAACCATGCCATTCATTTCATTTGGAATGGCATAAGCAAGGTACAAAATAATTTCTGGTTTGAGTTTAGTGTTCTTTCTCCAAAACATTCCACTGGTATTATATGCAGTAATATGATGGTTCTTTGCCAGTGGGTGGCTTTAAAATTACCTTGGCACTACTCTCTTATTTTCTGACTACAAGTGGGTACAAGAGCATACATGATATCTGTGTCTTATATAACTACAGACACTTTTTATAGGCTAACAACATTATTATCCTTAGCATAAATTTTATCCATGAGCTGTGGTTCAAGAAAAACAGACATGAGTCCAGACATAAGTCCTACTTCTGTGAAAATCCACTTGAGCATTGCTTATTGGTGCAAGCATAAACAAACATCTCAGGAAGGTAAAACTGCATTTAAAAAACTAACTTCAAAATCAATCAGTGTAATGGATTTGAATATACACAGTATTATCAAACCTATTTAAAGGGCAGTGTCTTACATACACTGGGATAGCAATGATCCCTTTCAGAGGCATATGCAAAAGGAGAGAGGAAAGACAAAACAAAAAATCTTTCTTTGGACATAATCTCAATTGAAATAGAGTATGTCAGATTTTGCCCAAATTTTCTACTTTGTGTAACTCGAGGTCTCTTTACTGCCCTTGTCCAAACTCCAATGAACATTAAGTTTTGATTTCTGCATAATTTCCTATTTCTATGCAAATTCTCAAATAATCAGATATATAATTTGCTTCTCTGATGTACATGATGTTCTCTTTCCAGCAAACCGCTAAAATTTGCTTCACTAAGCTAATTTAAATAAATTTGTATTTCAGCTTTTTTCAAAATTGTCTATGAATTTATTCCATGAGATTAGAAATCCTCTGCTCAGTGCATAACATCCTACACTGGTTCTAGTAGGGAGTAAAAATCTTACTAATTTACAAGTAAAAATAAAAATGTGAGCACATGATAATGTTACACACAAAGTTGCTTTCTTAGTAATGCTGGATTTAAGACTCTGACAAAGCAATTTGAACTGCAGCTCCACAGTACACACACCCTCGTGCTTTAATTTCTTTACAAATTAAAATAATAAATCACTAATCACTGCTGAAGGCTAAACAACCTTCTCTTCTGCTTTCCTTTTGCACTTGCACTTCCTTCCTCTTCCCTTCTCGCGGCTGTGGCTTCCCTGCTCTCCTGCTGCCTGGTGCTGAAGGCGCACGTAGCGCTCACAGCGGAGCAGGTACCCACCAGCCCCCATTGGCAGGGGCGGCTCAGAGCGCTGATTTAAGGAGCAAAGATTACAATGCTGTAACTCAAAGCACAGGCAGGCAGGCAGCTGACAAGCTGAAGTATGTTGACATCAAGAGAATTACTTGAGCGCTGGTTAAGTTTTTACGTCTACAAGGCCATGGTGAGAATCACCTCTAAACAACAGGAGGTTATGACAGGAGGCAGATAAAGTAATAATTTTCTTTAGCTGCAGTGAAAACAACACTTACACGAGGCATAGATTTTTACCATTCACACACAGAATAAACTTTACCACAGCTTTTCTGCAATAGCGTCAAGTAGATATAAAAAATAATATAAAAAGAATGCCTCAATCTACAGTTTGAGACATGAGTGATGAAAAATATTCTTGAACACTCCTGCCCTAAGTTCAAAGTAAGGCACTGAAAAAGCCAGTGCCCAAAAAGAATACATCCCAATGAAAATTGGTGGAGGAGTGACACAACACATGGACAGGCCACAGGCAGAGCAAAAAACCACCATAACTAGAACTTCAAAAAACTGGTCATATGTCATATTGCCACTGAGGTAAATGATGAACCCACAATTATTCATGAATTAGCACCAGTCTCTTTTTTACAAATCAAAAATACACCTTAAAGTCTGGCACAGAATTCTGACACACAAAAAGCAAGTATCATCAGATTTTCAGCATATCTTAAGAATAATTTACTTTATGAGTATTTTCTGCACCAGTGTGAGGAGACATGTAGCCACAAATGCTGGACAAAATCGTTCCTATCACAAGACTAGCCAAACTGGGTTCTTTAAACTGCCTCTCACTTGGATAGTACACAAACATGCAAAACACAGCCAAATTCTTTCCCAGGAAATTCAGCAAGATCAAAAACAGAAACTATCAAAGGAAATTTCAAAAGCAAAATGAGAAATTCCCCAGCAATCAGGTTTCCTTTATTACAAAAGCAATTTTTAGGCTCTGTACCACTGTGCCAGATGGTAACTGGACTAGATGGACAGTGTTACAAAGGCATCTCATTCCCATAACATTAAAAGGCCAGTGGATATAGGGGAAGTTTACCTCCAGTTCATTTTTGAATGAATTTTGAATGAACTTTAAATGAGTTTTGAATTTTCTTTCAGTTGAGAGGCTCAGAATAGGTGAAGAAACTAATATCCATGATGACAAAGAAGAAAGAGGGATATAGGATATTCTAGGAGAATGGAAAAGGGGAAACACTACTATTATCTAAATAGACTGATAAATAAAGATTTTGCTAGCAGTATTTTTTAAACTCTGTGTAGGTGACTCAGTAAGGACCCTAAGTGATGTGATTACTTTGCATCAATTTCTGACTAACAATAAAAAAATGGCAGTACTCTGACAGATGATGCTGATTTAAAACTGTCAGTCCTAATGAAGAAGCTGCAGATTTACAACAGCACTGGTGAAGGCAGAAGAATACCATAGAAAATCCAAATTTTGAATTCACAAATTTAATCCTGAACCAGATGAGTGTACAGAAAGGGCACAGTCACATTCATTCATTTCAAAGGGCAGTGGGGAGGAGAAGAAAAAGGAATATTAAGAGTAACATTCTTTCAATTTAATATATTCTATTGGTTTAAATGTCATTATGTTATTTTGAAGCTTACACAAAAAAAAATACCTGTTGTGGGATGCACATTTTAGCATGAAATAAAACTGCCTCTCAAAGGCAATTATTTTGAATGAGAACTACAATTTCAGCTTTTCCATCTGGCATATATTTACAGAATACAAAAACAAACCGAAATTGGGCAGATGCAGATTCTTTTGCCCCCTTTAGACAGGATATTGTGGCAAAAAGCAGTGAACTAAAGCATGCTGTTCCTCTGGTCTTGCCACCTAAGCTGACATTTGCAGTATGCATATGCAGTACTAATAGGATAAAGGAATCACACATGCACCATTAATTCATAAAAGCATCACCATAGGAAAAAAAAAGCGGAAAAAGGAGGGAAATTGTTTCAAAGCAGTTTATGGTCCCAGGCTGATTACAATTTGGCAGGGATTCCCTCCCTAGTTCCACTTCAGTTATGCAGTCAATTTGCAGTATTTCAACCAATGATGCCAGTCTGTCAAGAAACACATGCCCCTCTTTTCAATTACTTCCACAGAGTTTGAGAAACTCTGAGAAAAAAAAATATTGTGGAAGTCTGGGCACTTACAGTAAAAGACTGCTGGGGGAGAAAAAGAAAAAGTCAACCACATCTTTTTTGTCCTGTTTTGACCAGAGGGAGAATTTTTCAGCCATGTAAATGCTGGTACAGCAGGACTCTATTGGGAAGCCCAGCATGGCCACCATCCACAGAATGCAACAGGCTTCACTTGATGTTCAGGCTTCATTTAGCTGTCTGTTCTTTTCTTACATTACTTTGTCTGCTTCTTCAACTACCAACCTCCATGGCAACCTTCAGCAATACCACAAGGATGGCTAACTAATTGGAATAAATTTTAGTATGACAGAGCAGAGTGTTTAGAGCCTGTTTGCACACAATCAGATTTCATTCTGATCATGGCCATAGCTACCATGCTTAATATCATAGATAAATTAAAAGTCACCAGCTTACACACTTTAAAAAAAGTATATTATTAAGCCTTTGTTTTCTCCTTCCAGGCTTTTCTTTTAACAATATATATTAAAAAAGTAAAATTAGCTCTGCAGTTCTTTACAAATATGTATTCTAGATAATTAGTTTTCTAAAATAAGATCTCCCACTGATATTGCTTGAATTTATTGCTTGGTAAATGTATTTTTATTTTTAAAATCGAGCTAAAATGCTTTAATTTAAATAAATGTATATTTAAATTGCATATGATTATAGATTTTGTTGCTATAATAATTGTAAAAAGGAAATTAAATTTTGTACAATTGATCAGCTTATTTCATTCACTATTTGAGGAAAGAAAGCTTTTTCCAAGATCATTAGCATCCAAAATTTGTCAAATACTGTGGTAATGAACAACTTCCCTGTGAAGAAGTGTGATAGAATTGGTGTGGTTCAGCCTGGAGAGGAGAAGGCTCAAGGCAAACCTTGCTGCAGCCATCCATTATTGAAAGGAGGCTTATAATAAAGAGGGAGGGAGGCCTTTTAGCAAAGCCCGTAGCTATTGCAAAAAGGCAACTGTTTTAAAAGGAAAGAGGGCAGATTCAGATCAGATATTAGGAAGAAACTCTTTACTGTGAGGACAGTGAGGCATTGGAACAGGTTGTTAGAGAACCTGTGGATGCTGCTTCCCCTCTAAGTGTTCAAGGCCAAGCTGGATGAAGCTCTGAGCAACGTGTCCCTGCCCCTGGCAGGGGATTGGAGCTGGATGATTTTTAAAATCCCTTTAAACCCAAACCATCCTATGATTCTATGACAACATGACTTCCTTCTCTGAGCTATAACCTCTGCTGTACAAGAAACCCAAATTATGGACTTGCAACTTTCCACAAGGGGAAGTATTTTTCCTAGTATTTATCCTGAACATACTTACTAGGACAAAAAAGAAGAGCTCTCAGAGCACAATAATTTTTGAATTATATTCATACCTTTAGGTAGCACTCCAACCGTTGCCCTCTCCAGTAATGCTTTTCTTACAATGGAAAATCAAACAGCCTATGCTTTAGTTTCAGGAACTAACTCTCATTCCTCCTGTGTTTCAGTTGAGACCAGGTATGGAAAGAAGGCAGCTGTTTCCACTGGTCTTGGCAAGTAAGAATTTCCTCACCATACAAAACTAATGAGGGCTACTGGTGGCTCTCTGCCACCTTTGATTATCTGGTCATTCCAATATCCAATGAAGCACCTTTATGTGCCAAATATGCTGGACCTAGAATGCAGTCTTTTAGGACTAACTACATCTTAAACCAAATACAAAAAGAATGCTGTACCAAGCCTCATGGTCACAGTGCAGTACTAAGAAAGCCACAACAGAAAACCAGAGTTTTCTAATTTGATGCATATCCAAGCTCTTGAAACACCAAAGAAAAAGGAAACAAAAGGTGAAAATTGCTTTCCAAAAGACAGAGGAGAAAAAAAAGGAGGCAGTATATCTAGAGGGACTGCTTAGGATCTGAAGATTTTTTATAATGCTTCTTCTTAAGCCCGGGGGCATGTGAGGGAAGCCTGCTTCAAGCACTTCAAGTTGCAGATTTATGAGCTTTATTTATGTGTTTTTTCAGGAAACAGATTCCCCACAAGGTCTAGCGTTTCTCCCACGGATGGTCTAAAACACAATCAGCCTAGTGACATGGGATTGTCCAGGACAGCCCACCTTGCCACACCCCATGAAACACAGGGTGCCAACAACAGCACTTCCAACCTCATTCTCCCTGCGTCACAGGGAATGCAGTGGCAATGCCAAAGTAACTCTCAAGTGTGAGACAACTGCTAAATGGTGGGAGACAAAAAACATTGACAGAGGCCTGAAGAAATACTCTTCACCAGCCCAGCACAACACATTCTGCCACAAGTAGAGAATGCTACCAGTTTTAGCATGAGAGCTTTTGGAGACACTGCTGATGAAAAAGGTAAGCAAACAAAACTTTAAAAAAGTAATCAATCCATAACAGTAGACATATGTTAAGTAAATTGCTTCAAAGAACTCTCTGGACATCAGAAAGATTATAGAGAAGAGAACACTAAAAGGAGTATGCAGTATCACCCACAAGAAATATCTGGTAGCAAGAATGGTTTTCCTTCTGAGTTATTTTATATGAGGGTGAAAAAAAATGCAGATGCAGAAGACACTCAGAGCCCAAATACATGCAGAAGAACACAAAATGTTCTTCAAGACAACAAATAAGAGAGAAGGCTTTTTCTCTCTTAGGAAAAGCATAATTCTTTTTCCTGTCTGGAAACAAATGCTCTCAAACAAGACTGGTGAGTGCTTTAGATGCACATTAAACATATTCTTGTATATAAACATTAAATGAACTGCTAAAATATAGGATGCCAGTTGATGATGCCCAATAATATTTTAATATCTTATGAGGAAGAAAGTTGTTACAAGTAGTTTCATCAGTGGTGCTCTTAAAAGTAAACTCTAATAAAGTTATTGATCACTTCTATGTAAAGGTAACAGCAGTAAAAAAGTCTTACAGCAGATGAGTCTCTCTAAAAACACTTTTTTTTGATGAAAAATGTTTAAACAGACGTTGTTGTAATATAAGAATTACAGAAATTTGAACTTAACTCCAAAAATAGAATGAGAAGTATCACTCTTGTTTCTGTCTAAAGCTTAAGCTTTTGGCTCTACCAAAGCTTTCCCCTGTTTAAGGAAAAGCTTTTCCCTAGGTTTGAAGCATACTGCAAATATTTACTATTCCAGATGCCTTTCTACATTTGCCACTCCTATACTCAGAAGTCCTTTACTTTTCCCACAATCACAGAATGGGTTGAGTTGGAAGGGACCCACAGGGATCATCAAATCCAACTCCCACATGCCATCCTGGTTGTTGATTTATATCACACAGAGTATGGGAGAAAGCTGTGCTGACCATGATGTTATGAATATTGTAATTCTACACCTACATCATTCAGACTTCCATGATGAGAACAGTGCAAGTGAACTGCATATTATATAGTACTTACCCAAGATCAGCTAAATTTCATTCTGTTTTTTCTTTCTTTTCACTATTTCCTTATAATTTATATATCAGCAAGCTTAAGGCCATTTTAACACAGGCTCCAAAAATAATGCTTGATATGGATACATATTGGAACACTTGATTGCAAATTATTCCACACATTAATCAATGCAAAGGTTGTTCAAACATACTCTTTATTCAGTGACTACCCTCGTCCCAAAAGTGAATGATCAATAAAAGAAAGTCAAGACCTTGACCATGAAAAATCCACATTGTAACACTGAATCAACAGTCATTCGACCCACTTTGAATGTATTCATTTATTTGAAATCTTGCTTGCATAACTTAATGACTTCAATTTTTTAGTATCTTCTTCTGCAGGAGAACAGCAGTAGATAATGCTGCAGCCTTGCCAAAGTACACATTGAGATTATGCACTAGACCGTGACTTAGAGGAATGGGAACATGATGAATGAAGATTTCGAAGGCACAAGAAAGAGGAATAAAAGCAAGACATGAGGTTGGGGAAAACAGGCCAGGAGTTGTCAGGAGGGCCTTGGTGAGCGATGTTCTGCCAGGCAATCTTGAGGAGCAAAGAAAACAAGCAGACAACACAAAAGAAAGCAACTTAGTGTAGCTTGTCTGAGCCAAATCTCAAAGCAAGAAAATTCACATTGCACCTGTTTTTTCTTAAGAGGCCTAGGGGTGGTTCTTTTATTTTGAGCTCATCAACTCGCTGCAAGGCAGCTTCCCATATTCTGTGGGACCAAATCTTTAAGGGTCTGCAGAAAGAAATGCTTTTCCTCTTTCAACTCCTTTTAACTCTGCTGAGAACCTACACCCAGCTTCCCACAGAAAGCACAAATTATCAACAGAGGGAGAAGTTTGAAAGTTTTCCCAAAAGAAGGATAGGGCACTGTGTAACAACAACCAAAAAATGTACAAGCCTGTCTAAGTTGATCATAGGATAAAGCTTAGATACCAAATTCCAATGTGTCCTGTTTACTGAAAGAGCACAACACTGATAATGATATTTCCATTTTTTTAATCTTAAATGTCAAGGAATTTAAGTTCTGCTTATCATACACTACTCACAGCCTCCCTAACTACAGGAGCATCAGAAACTCTGACTTTTAAACTAAATGGTATCTGCCATTTTAGAAATATTTTAGGTGCTACTTGAGAAGATAACATTTCTACGCCAAATGAAGAAATAGCAATACTATTTAAAGTCAACTTACTAGAACTGCCAAATAGACTACCAGTTTTGTAACTACAGAGAGAAGGACAAGTAATCCAAACTCTTTTCCATGTATTACAATAATGTCTGAAGTTTTACATTTAGAAATGGTTTTAAGGCACTTTGAATACTAATAAAATACAACCAAATTTACAAAAAAAAATCATTACCCAAACGTTACAAAAACTTAGAAAGTATCAACATATTGGTTGATTGCTCTTTAAAGATTCCATGTGCTGCTTCTGTTAACTGATATTTTTTCCTCTGTTTGTTAAAGCCAAATCTGTCTACCTAGGGAAGGAAGGCAGTGGATGAAAAATCAAGCATCACTGCATCCTTGGTGAGTACTCTTCAAGGACCTGGAATTTCAACAGATACGTTTGAGAAGAGTGCCTGACAGAGGTTTGCTCTTTAGAGTGTGAAAATGTTGACAGGAAACTGAGTTTGTCCAGCCTAGATATATATATATATATATATNATGCCCTGTATGTCACAAAGAGCAGGGTGTATATATATATATATATATATATAGTTTTTAATAGCAAAATACAAAAGACTGCATAGTATCAGTAAGTTATGGATGACTTTTTTGTTTGCTTGTATTTTTAGTACACACAGAACTCAGTGAAATGTTCCAGTGTTCCAGACTAGGACTTTGCTGTAAAAATCCATGTCATACTTTCCATGGTTTTCCATGGGAGGTGAAAGCACAGTACACGTCTTAGGCTGTGCTGCTGCTCTGTGGCAGCTGGCAATTTTCTGTGTGAAATGCCCAGTGCTAGGCAGTCAGTGTAACTGGCACATCCCTGGATGCAATGCCTTTTTCAAGACTCGCTGTGTACCCTTCTCTAACCCAGCCACCACACCAAGTTTGATGGGTTCCAAGCATTCTCTCTTATGCACCCAGAAGGAAGGAATTCTTGGCAGATGATGCCTGTCTCTGGGGTTTGCTACTGGCAGAAATTAAATCAAGAGCAAACTTGGCTATAATCAGAATGAATCACAAGACTTCTCTTCCCTGGGTCCCCTTCTGACTACAGGCCATGGCATCCTAGAGCTATGTTCACTGAACAGATGCTACTCACGTCCCAGTATTTCAAGTTGTAGGCAATGTGGGCAGTATCTTAATTTTTCTCTTCTTACAGGAAGTATTAACACCTCAGATGTGTAACAGAGGTTTACACAAAGATTATGGTGTCTCATTTTCTAAACATATCCAGCACACATTACCTTACGAGATTAACTCTTATGAAATGTCTCCCAAACATCCAATTATCGACTTACATTTTACAGCACAGATTGAAATAGGGGAGAAGCATGGTTACTTCCAGAAAGGTACTTTGTCTAAATTAAATACTCCCTCCAAGGAAAAACATAAATGCCTTGTAAATCTACAATTCCACTATGTGGAAAAGAAAAAACAAAACCAAACACCAAAGAGAAGACACACAAAATAATCCTTAACCAAACACAAACAAAAAAATCAAAACCAAATACCTCCATAAACCACACCAAAGATCAGAATTGTGAAACTGCATCCTAAACAAGTTTTACTTTTTCCTGTTTTGTATAAGCCAAGACAATTAAAGTAGTTATTTCCGACTTCTGTTTAACAAGAGATAAAAAGATTCAAAAAATGAACTTCATAACTAAATTTTATATGGCAATATTGTCCAACAAAACCTCATGGAAATCAAACATATACTGTAATTGTCAATTATAATTCTTTTGAAACAGAGAGAAATGATGCTACAAACTAGATTCTGTGAAGTAATTCATACAGACAGTATTCTAACCTAATGGCCTATAAACTCTTAACATCTTATTTTAAGTTTACTTTGTACTTGATGAAGGATGTCTCTGAAAACATTTTAGTAAACTAATAGGAAACAAAGCTGTTTTGCTAAGAGAGTCCTTCCCTAAAAATGTCTTTTCTATGACACAGACATGTTGTTAAAGGTATTTAAGTTACATTATGAAGAAAGCTCTTTCCCCCTTAAATCAAATTGATCAGATTATGAAACTACCAGGAATAATCCAATAATCTATTTTCAACCAAGAATATCACTATTACTTCAAACTGTACTTTGTAATGCCTATTATGGATGAAATATTGTCACAGTGGCTTATGAACCACAAGCTTCCAGCTTTTAATCAGACCTTTGACATTCATGAAAATTGCCAATTCTGCACCACCACCTCATTTTTTCCCAGTTGGGCTGCCAGAAGAGGATGCAATTTCTTATGGAAACCCCATATTTTTATGATAGTCAAGTCTTTTGCTATATGTACACTGCACTTTAGGCAGGATTCAGAGTCTACACATGTATCAAAATTCTCCCATCATGTATGTATTGGCAATACCAGAGTGCAAAAGAAACCAATGGACTCTCCTGGGTCTGGCAACCACACAACTTCAGCTAAGAATTTCAGCCTCTTTTATCATGAGGGCAAAGAGAGAAACTTTATCTCCTAAATATCCCCTTAATGTGCTTAAGGAATCATCATCCTATCATGCTTAACCTCGATGCAAAAATAAACACCTTCCATGCTCCTAATGAAGTAATTTTTTGGATCCATATGCACATCAGCTGAGGCCTGATCTTTGTATTTGATAAATGTCTCATACTCTAGTGACATTTATCTGGCAGTAACATTATCTATAGTAGCATCTTTATCAAGCACAATCGTTATGCTGCTACAACATTCTTTTTTGCTGGTCAGCATTTTTTGTGATAGCCATCACAAATAGTACATCTTGTTCATTTTCTGTCCTTGGAATTTAGGTGTTTATTAAGGGGTTGCTTTAATTTGGATGGAGAAGGATAAAATACCACAATAGCTAAAATGACATCAGAGCCTAGGTGAGAGGACCCCGAAAAATAAAAATATTCAGAGTTGTTATGTTAGTCAAACCCAGACTTTTCTCTTTTTATGACAGCGCTTCAATAATAAAGATATATTTAACTTAGGAAAGTTAAGTATTGGGAATGCTCAATTACTCGATTTTCTCACAATCTAACAAAAGCAAGGTGGCAAAAAGCAAGCATAACTTGTGAACTCATTACTAGACCCACCCCAAAGTTTAACTTCTGCAGAGTCTGTCCCCTTAGGCGTGTGCTCACTAATACCATAAGTACCTCCTTTTCAGTTTCACACCCACTAATAAAATCTGAATCCAGTTTGAGCACAGATTGAATTTTTTCTGAACTGACTTTTTTTCTCTTCTTGGGAAACTGTTCCTTGATTTTTTTCATGGTATCAGCATTCACTCTAAAGCAAACATAAAAGCTATTTAAAACTCTAAGGAAGTAACTCTCTCTTACAAGGGCAAAGTATAAATGGACATGTTCACAACATCACCGAGAAAGGCACACTGTTCAGGAAGTGTTTTCATTTGTTCTTGCAATGAGTTGCAGGACTTTGCAAGATTTCAGTTTTAGTCAGCTATACCCTTAATTGGAACTCCTGAATATGGAAAGTGCTTTATCATAACACAGCTTTGAAGGAAAAAAAACTTTTTTTTCCTCCTCCATAAAAAACAAACCTCTCAAGAAAATCATCAAGAATTGCCTACTTGACATCCATGATGTTGCCAGGAGCTGAAAAATTCCCCAAAAAATGAGAAGATAAAAAGTAGAATAAATACAAAATCACAGTAAGTCCATGATTACTTCTGTTAAGAAAACTTGTGTTATTTAATCATCTGCCATGAAAACAACAGATATTTTCTGTTCTTTGGTTGGTGTCAGAGCAAACACAGCCTAATTAATGCACTAAATGCACTATAGTTTAAGGTTAAAAGAGATTTCATTATTTCATTTTCCTTTTGAAATTACATAACAGTAAGGTGTCATATCTACATATATGCAGATGAGAAAATTGCTACAAGCTGCAATTATTGGATTTCAACATTATGGCACAGTCCAAGTGCATCTGCAATAAGATGTCATTACAGTATATACATAGAGGTACAGTTTAAATTTACCTAAGGAAATATAACAGGTTCATTTATCATTGTACAGAGGAAAACTGAGCAACTGAAGAATACATATTAGTGATTAAACTCTGAATTAAGTATCATATTATCAATACGTAACTCTTTCTTTGGGGCCTGTTTTCAAGCCACATAAGCTTTTTACTTATTACATTTTAAAAATAGAATCAAATTTATTACAAGAAAGAAAGAAACAAAAATGCTGAAAAAAGAATAGAAAAGGCTCCTGAAAGAAATCAAGGGTAACTACTGCCAGATTTCAAATAAGCTTTTTTAGGAAGTCTGGGCAGGGGAGGGGAAGAGCTTGGCAGGTAGACAAAGGCCACTTTTCCCTCCAGCTTTCAAATGAGCAATAAACTAAAAGCTATTCACTTCCATCTCACACTTAACATAGCCACAGTCAAAGCAATGATTTCTTTCCTCAGATGAAGTGCCCTTTAAGCATGCCCTAGATTTGCAATGAATTCAGTGTGATTTCAGCTATACAACTTCCCCTGACTTAAATGGAAAATGCATGATAAAAAGACCAAGCAATTCTATATAGAACTCCTTGAGATGATCACAACACTCATAAGTCAGGTTTTAGAAATCTAAGGACATCTCTTTTTTTCCAGCTCATACCACCTGCAACTTGTAACACGTGGCTTTTTAAGTACAGGCATATAAAGAATTACAGTAACAGTAGTTCACCACAATAAATACACACATTAAGATGGTTAAATAAGATGGGATACTTCTACTCACTAGCCAAGTAATCTGGTCGATTTATTATGTAAAACTAGATCTGAAACAAAATCGGCTTCCCTTTTTTAAATTTAATTAAATAGAAACACACAATAAAGATATGGCATGCATAACAGCAGTGGTTTCTTGAATAGATCCCAAGAGAGAAGCTTTCAAATCCATCCTGAACAGCTAACACTACATCAACGAAATGCTTCTATATTACTTTCTTTTTCTGTTTATGCTTTTCAGGAACTATGATTATTTCAGTAAAATTATGGAAGCTTTCAATAAAGGTAAATAAAAAATAAGTGGAATTTGGGTTGTTTGGTTGTCTTTTTGTTTTGTTTTTCTTTTTTTAGAAAACACATGTAGGGAAATTATTTAAAATTAATAATACCATCTGCTTGGTACTGTTCAGCTAAAGTTGAAAATTTCAATGAGAAGCACTGATGAAGTCAATCAAATTCCATGCATGAATGAGAGTAGCATTATCAGTTTGCTAAAGTAGATCCTTTATTATAACTTTTTATACTTTTGCATAAGGTCAAACACTAACAATGAACATTTAATATTTTAAGAAATACATTAAATACTATTTTTTTTCAAAGCTATTGCAGCAGCAGAAGATATTTGATAACAAGTCTGTTCACTTCAGAAGCATTAAGAAATGATAAAATTTCCCCTAAATTGCTTATCTTTTACAAAATTTCCCATCAGAAATGGAAATACATTAAGTTAGAAAGCAAAACCTTAACTAGAGATGAAGAATAATTTTTCATAACTAATACATAATAGTATATGTTCAATACTATTTTGTCTAACATTTTTTAAGAGTTAGACTGAAAATAACTAAGATACCACACATGTGCAGATCAACACCTCAGTCTGGCTGTCACAGCTGTCAGTGTTACCTTTGAATTTCTGATGGTAGAAAATCCTAAGGGAAATGTACAGCTAATGCTTCAGAAGAAAAGTATGAAAGCATCACTTTTATCTGTTAGAAGATGGAACAACATAATGAGAAAAAATCCTTCTTTTTTCATTGCTTCAGCTTTGTAGTTAGAAGACTGAAATACCAGGTCTGGTATTTTAGAAAACTGCGGAAGAGACCTCAAGAATAATCTGGCCCAACCTTTCCTGGCAAAAGCACAGTCTAGTCAAGATGTCCCAGCACCCTGTCCAGCTGGCTCTTACAAGTGTTTGACACTGGGGAATCCACCATTTCCCTAGGAAGATTATTCTAATGGATAATTGTTTTCACTGTGAAAAAGTTTCCTCTCATGTTCAACCAGAATCTCCCCAGGAGTAACTTGGGCATATTACCCCTCATCTTTTCAATGTGATCCCTTTAAAAATGGAGTCTCCATGTACGTTTTAGCCAGCCTTTAAACACTGGAACACAGTGATAAGCCTTCTTTTCTGCAGGCTGAACAAACCCAATTCCCTCAGCCCACATGGCACACTTCCCAGGCCTTTGATCATATTTGTGGCCCTTCTGTGGATCCTCTCCAGCTTGTCCACAAGGTTGTTTTATATAGCAGAAATCAAAACTAAACACAGTACACAGGTGTGGGTGCCGAGCAGATTATATAGCTTGTTTCTGAAAATACTAGCAAGTGCAAAAATACAGTAACCAAAGGGACAAAAAACACATCTGAGGAAGGGGAAGATTGTGTATTCATCATGCAAGAGGTTTTTAAGTTTAAAAAACCTGCAAACATATATCTGTAAATATACATATTACAGCCATGTTTATGTGCACATACATATGCATTCATGCACCCATATTTACTTTAAAGCACTCATTACATAGTAATCCATATCCTGTGACCCTTATGTGACATTGATTCATGGGAACCCTTTATTGCAGGCTGCTTCTTCCTGTGGAATGGACAAACTCAAATGAGTATGTATTAACACATGCAAAGATCTTGGCATTCCACAGAAAGAAGGACATTGTGAGAAAGGACTGCTGTGAGAAAGGAGTCTCCCTCCCTTCACAAATGAGTGGGACACCTCATCTGGGCAACCACAGGTTAAGAGCATAGTGGTTTGGAAAACTGCAGTGTTGGTGTCCCAAATCTCCCAGCCGTGTTGACAGGCAGCACTTTGCCCTTCAGAAGCTGTAGGGCCACACTTGAATTCCTCAGTAAGAAAAGCAGGTCACTGGGAAAGCAACTGTGAGGGAATGGGTATCAGAGGGTACATCGCTCCTTTAATCAACATGCTGCCAGATTAACTTTCCTCCTGCATCTACTTTTAGGATCAAACTTCTATGAAAACCTTAGGGATATTGGTCTTAATAGCTGTGCAAGTTTTCAAAAGGCATTGAGGCACATGTTCTCTGCCAGAACCAGAAAGATGGGAAGAACACTGCAAGTGTGTTTTTCTCAGTACAGCAATGGAAAACAAATTATTTTCAGTAGTAAAGTATCGGTGAATTTAAGAGGTAAGGCCCATGTCTGTTAAGTCTTTCTCCAAAGTCAGGCCAGGTGCTAAACTCATCTTAATGAATGAATTGTATGTTCTTTGGAAGAAACTTTCCAGAAGAAAAGAGCTGACATCCCAGGCTTTCATATTATGAAAATCCTACGGTAGACTGAGTCACTGTAAGTTTCCACCTCATTTTCTAATCATACCGTAGCCCAGTTTTCAGCCTACCACTAAGGACTTCATGTTTCTACCTAGAGAGCAATGAAGCTGATGAAATCTCTTCCTGAAGGGATCAGATCAAGTGAAACTAAATGGAAGCCTAAGTAAGAGACGACTCTTTGCCTGTATTAGTAGCTCTCTATAGTCAGGCTATAGGGAATCTGTTGATGTGAACCTAATTCATTTGGAATGCTGAGTCCAAATGAGCCTAAATCCTGAAACACATGGAGAGAGTCCAAAATAATCTTTGCACTTTTTTGAAGCACACAGATTTCTAATTTTTGCACATTTCCTGACTACAAAAAGAGAGTGTGGCTGCATCCAGAAATCACAGTGCAGTGTGATTTAACTCTAAACACAGCTGAAGGCTGCTCAAAACACAGCTCATGCTTGCAAGGCAAACAGAGCACGTGTTGTGTGCAAGTGTCACTCTTGGTCAGAGTTAAATCATTCCACGTCACTTCAGTAGGTTTTTCCTGTATATGTAACAAATAGATATCCTATCTTTAGAGTGTGTAACAAAAAAAAGCAGAAATTGCTTAAATGCAGCAAACCTGCAGATTCAGAAAGAAGAAAGTAAAAATGCCAGGAGAACAAAGAAAAGCAAAGGGAAAGGAAAAAAGATACAGTTCATTGAGTCATTTCTCCCTAAAGCATATGACTGAGGGAAATGCTTCTTTGGTTTGTGGTTTTTGGTTTTTTTTTCATCAATGTACAGTTTACTACAACTGCTCCTGGATTTGAACTGCAAGTCCTTCCTTAGTCTCTGGCTCAATTCATTGGTGCTGGAAACCAACAAGACCAATTCCTTAGGCCCCAGATTACCAAAGACATAAAAGAAATGCCTCAAAACAAGAGCTGTGCAGATAGCACAAGCAGTGAGCTGAAGAGGATGAAAGCTGTTTGATCCCCTCTAGGAAGAGGGAAGGAACTGGCCAGGAATAAGGCATTTCAGGGAGACTGCCGAACAAAGATAACACTGGCTGTGCTCTGTCTCCAGAGAAAAACAACACAATCCAAATAAACAAATCAGTGTTCTTCCAGGACACATCCTCTGTCCTCTACCTTTCAGATGATTAAAGTCAGCTGGAAAAACAAATTGAAAAGAAATTAAGGAGACAGCTTTAACTTTATAAGCTTCACAGGGACTGCAAGCAATTTTAAATGTATGAACTTTACGGCAAAATGCCTGCTCAATGCCCACCTTGCCCTTTCCTCCTAGCACCTGTAGCCTTCTGCTACAGGTGTCACAGTCATTACTTTAAAAAAAAAGACATCACCATGCTGGAATGCAATTCCTGCTCTTGAGAGCGCTGCAAAAACTGAGTGGACATCAATTAGTCATCTTAACACACAAGCATATGCTGCAAATTCCAAAACACTGTGTAATTAAAGAGACTACTTTAAACTGCTCACATATGGTGCTGCAGTTCACTTTGAAAAGTCAACAGTTTTCAGCCTCTTGGTTTTAAACATTATCACAACATTATGTTTTCTCCTCTTTCTCCTTGAAGAGACATGTTTCCAGTCATGTAATTCTCTGACCTGTCTACAAATCCATAAAATGAAAACCTGAAACTCATAATGAAGCTCAAACAAAACAAACAAACAAA
>VXBR01007193.1:1552098-1628029 GCA_013400215.1 Cisticola juncidis
AAAACCAAACATATACAACCCCATATCACATAAAGACACCTGATTTCAGGATGACAGTAACAATATTTTAGCATAAAAGAGACCATCTGAAAAAGTACTATTTTCTAGTTGCCCCAAATCATTGAATCATAGAATGGTTTCAGTTTTAACATCCTTTAGTTGGAAGGGACATTAAAAATCACATAATTCCAACTCTTCCACAGTGGGCTGGGACATCTGCTATTAGACCAGTTTGCTCAAAGTCTCAACTAATTTGGCCTTGAACACTGTGAGGGATGGGAAAGTCAAAGCTTCTCTTAACATTCCGTTCCAGCATTTCACCACCCTTCCTACAAAGAATCTCTGCTGAGTATCCAATTGAAACCTACTCTCCTCCAGAGTGATGCCATTCCCCCTTGTCCCATTGCTACATGTCCTTGCAAAAAGTCCCTCTTTGGCTTTCTTGTAACACTCCTTTAGGTACTGGAAGTCATCTGTAAAGTTTCCCCAGAGTCTTCTCCTCCAGAATAAACAACCCTAACTCTCAGCCTTTCCTCACAAGAGATATGTTCCTTCTCTCTGACCCTCTCAGTGGCCCTCTCTGGACTCGTTCCAACAGTTCCCTGTCCTCCCTGTGCTGGGGCCCCCAGAGCTGGATGCAGTGTTCCAGGTGGGGTCTCAGCAGAGCAGAGGGGCAGAATCCCCTCCCTCCCCTGCTGCCCACACTGCTTTGGATGCAGCCCAGGACATGGTTGGTTTCTGGGCTGTGGGTGCCCATGGCTGGGTCATGTCCAGCCTCTCATCCACCAGCACCCCCAAGTCCTTCTGGGCAGGGCTGCTCTGGATCTGTTCATCCCCCAGCCTGTGCTGATACCAGGGGTTGCTCTGACCGAGGTGCAGCACCCTGCACTTGGTCTTGTTAAACCTCATAATACTCCCATGATGCCAACTTCCAGCTAGAGACACTTCAGTCACAACTGGTGTGGTTTTTCCCACGTAGCAAGTATTGAATGTAAGCATTTCCCCCCACCACTCAATTAAGGCTGTTTTGTTGTCTCCAGACCCCCAAAATGCTTAAATGTATGGAATGTATGGAATTGGTTTTTTTATTATTTGGAACACTCCTTTAGAATATGACCAGCATTTTTGTATTTCAGAAGGGTTCGGTAGAAACCAGTCCTTAATGATGAAATAAACTGAAATATGAAATTGCATTATGGTTTAGAAACAGAATTTAAGGTCCTGCTGAAGGAATTCTGGCATCCTTTTCTCATCTCCTTGGTTTCCTAATGATACCTTAATGAAGCTTAGAGATAGGACAAGCTCTATTTAATTAAAACTAACATTGCTTAAAAGAGAATTTGATTAAGAATAAGGAAGGTCATATGGCTGGGACTAAATACACCTGGGTCCTGTCACTGACCTTCTTAATTCACCTTGAGTGAATAACATTTTCTTTTCTCTTGCCCATTTCCCTAGGTGTAAACCTGGGAATTAAAGAGAAGGAAGGAAAAAAAAAGATACTGACCTCTTCCACAAAGTGTCTAAATAATGAAAATAATGTTTTCTTTTAAATAATAAAGACATGGACATTTCAGATAACAGGGGTTAGAATGGATTTTAAATACATCAACTTGTATATCCAACTAGTTACATATACATTAACATATGAACATTTAAATCAATGTTATCAACAAGCATAGTGCAAGGTTGAGTTCCCTTCAGTGTAAGCTTAAAACATTTCCCTTTATTTTCATGTTCTATGCTGTAAACTGCATGGTGCATACCACACCAATCCATCTTCTCTTCTCTATCTTCAATATGAACTAGTTTTTATAATTGGTGGTAAAATTTACACTTTCCAAAACTTGTGGGAATAAAAACAACTGATTCTCTATTCTCTTTTTAATGGAGGAATGTAGTGCCTTGAAAATAGCATTTGTTTACAATGACATTAAACACAAAAACACAGATTTACATATTACAAATTGTAAAAATTTCTCTAATTAAAAAGCAAATTGGATTAAAATAGACAGTAAACGATAGTACTGAGTCAACTAGTGAGGAGGTACAAATCCCCACTATTTTTTAAATTTAACAAATATACAGGGTAGAATTTAAATAAGCATCCTAAACAATATCAAGTTTTTAAAATATGTGCAGTCTATTATATATACATATTCTTAGTGAAGAAACCTAGCTTTTAAAACCTACTATAGTGCTGAAAAAGATCTTTCCCCCAGACAGCAGATTCTGCTGGCCTAACAACAACCACAAATCTTGATTCAGATGTGAAACTGGTACCTTTGGTGGAAACCTTAAACTTTGCACTAGATGAAATCTGAGCAAAGTTAGGGTTTTGGCTCTGAAAATCCTACCAGCTGTTTAATCACACTAGTTTCAATGTCCAGTTTAAAATATCATCTCACTGTCCAGTAGGATCTAGTAAGTCTACTCAAATCTTCGCAGTCCTGCATGACTATATAAGCTAAATGGTTCTATCAGCATGTCCTGCAAGTGATAGTGTGCATGCAACCTTGTTATGTTTATTTTCACTCATTCAAAAGCCATATCTGAGCAATCCAATATATCTTGACCACTAATTTGGATGAAGAAATCTATTTCATTTAAGGCAGATTTTGCACAGGCAACTCTTTACTTCATGTTGTAAAAATTACAGCAGAAGAGTATTGAAATCTCAGACTGGAAAGCCTTTACACCTTCTCTTTAAGGTCACCTTCACAAAAATAGAACAATGGGCTTGGTTCAATCCATATCATTTTCCCATTAAGACTCTGAATTGATTCCATAATTGTATAAAAACAAGCTCAATACACAAGTAGAACTAACTGTTGCCCTTGCAACTAAAAGCACAAAGTAATTTGTAAAGAAAAAGAAAAATAATTTTTCTTTTCTTTTCTGAGGTTCACGGCTTAGAAGGGTATTTTCCACAGTAAAGTGACATTTCTCAGCATAATTTTGAGAATTAATCAGATTGGTTTCAAGAAAATGTCAAACCATTGCCCCAAGCAGTGTTCTGAAAATTAAACTTACATTTCATTCAATTCAAAAGAAATGAACTACTTTTTTTTTTCTAATTAACACTTTTCTGGATATTAAAAATAAGCATACTCGCCGCTTAATTTAAATATGCTTTCAATTACAATCAGATTTCCTATCTTGGATATATCTGCAATGTAATAACCAGAAACTTTGATTCTAATGTTCCAAATAACAGACAAGCAACAAATGTATTTGTGTTGGTGTTGCATTAAAAAAAAAAGGAAAGGTCTTTTACTTGACAGTTTGGATGAACTCATTTTCATAAGAATTGATAGCTTTGCTGTAAATTCTTCTCAGTACTTCCGAAGGACAGGACTAGGGACAAAACCATGTATTTTGAGCACACTCAATGAGCTAGAGACCTCAAGCGGCAATATTGTACAGCAGAGAAGATATGGCAAACCAAAAAGAGAGTTTTCTTTCCCCTCACAACAAAAACAGAGTTGGAATCAAGTGTGGAATAAAGAAAGGTCACGCAGCCTACCAGGAGAACCTATGCTCAGGTTCAGGTGTCAGTCTCTTCTCCCATGTCACAAGGAATAGGGCAAGAGGAAATGGCCTTAAACTGCACCAGAGAAAGTTTAGTTTGGATATTTGGAAAAATTCCTTCACTGAAAGGGTTGTCACAAATTGGCACAGGCTACTCAGGGAAGTGGTGGAGTCGCCATCCTTGGAGGTATTTAACAGACATGTCGATGTGGCATCGAGGGACATAGTTTAGTGGTGAACTTGGCAGTGCTGCTTAAGGTGTTGGACTTGATGATCTTAGAGGTCTTTTCCAGCCTAAATGAATCTATGAAATTCATTGATGCAGTTGTGCAAACATCATGCTGATGTGTACAGGCAGCAGCACAGCTACCCCACTTGCTTTTCAGGGCTGTAAATTGTTAGCTGGAAACATGAACATGGCCAGCAGCTTCACTTGTTCACCACTAGCAGACCAGGATGAAGGTCCACTAGTGGGAAAACCATGCTGTTCAGCTCTCCAGTAACTGAGCTGAGATTCTCAGTCTGCCCTGTCTCTTGTGTCTGAATCCCCTTGTCTCCAGTGGCCTCACACACAGACACTGCCACCCCCTGGCACTGTCTCTCTGAGAGTTCCCCTGGACCCTCTGGTCACTCCAGCAGCCAACTCCTTCTGATGCTCAGCACACCTGCCTCCCAAAGCCCTCAACCTCCTCACCAGCTGGGGTAAACTTGAAAAGCCCTTCCATTGCAACCCATGACTTGCCCCATACCCTTGGGCAGTGACTGACACGGACACTGCAATGGGTGCTCACAGATGTGTGTTAACCCTAAGCCACTGGGCTGAAATAATAGGGTCCCTCACCTGCCATCACACCTCTCTTCCTTCACTCAAATGATGTGTATTTTCTTATGATAGAGAATCATCAGTTAAAGAACTGTAAGAATGCATATGAGAAAGTAAAGCACAGAATAACAAGTATGTCTTCATTTGTATGAAGTATTCATTATCTAGAACTAAGTACAAGGTAAAAACCACAGTTGAATTTTAATTTGTATTTAAAGGTTTATAAATACCTAATCCATTGTTTCTTCTAACAGGTCAGTCTACTGAAGAAAATGCAGTTTTCATGGTTTTCAAGTTCAGATTTGCTATGAACAAAAGGTATTTCTTCTCCCTGCTCATAAGTTCTCAGCCCACTCCATTCCAGACTAAGGTATTGGCTGCTCTCACATTCTTGGCTTTTATCTATGTTTTTTGTTTGATTTGTTTTATTTTGTTTAGGGAAGGGAAGGAAAGATCAGTGCCAAGAGACATGTGTTACTCCAGCAGAGCCATTATTTGCTCAGTTTTTCTGGGGCTCTAAAACGTAGGTCTGCAATATTTTCAATGACAAATGGGAATGGAGATGCAAAACATCAGATGTCCACCTAAGTTGTAACCTCCCACATTTTCATGTCAGGGCTCAATTCACTTCCCACAAGGAAATGTAATGGAATGAAGAATACTCCAAGAATTTTTATGTCACTATCCAAGACTAAGCCACAGAAGCAAACAATAATTTCCATACACAGACTTCCTCTCCCCTAGTGCTTACACTCAAGTGTTCTGGCCATTCAGTTTTAAACACCTAAGTGTTTAAAAACAAAATTCTTCTCAGTCCACCAAAGACAACTTATTACATGACATGGAATTCCACCAACGGAAAGACACTAATGCCTCTCATTAATGTGCCCTAAATTAAAAACAAAACTTAAAAAAAAAAATCATTGCATTGTCTTACAAGAAGCTTGACAGTCCTTTTGCACAACTGCTAGGGAAATCCAGCTAGGGTGTCTGGGAAGAATGGTACTAAACAGAAATTATAAGGTTTTAGAACCCTTTTTTTAATATCCAGTGCCATTTTACTCTTTTTATTATACAACAAAAAACTACCAAAAATTTCTTGATCCGAGCAATAAAAACACTTCATCCAAGTTGTAAATTTGAAGACATTATTTTCTCTTCTCTGATAAAGGACGGCATGTGAGGAAACACACTGAGCATTCCTAGCAAATGGGCTAGACAGCTCATTACCTTGAGAAGCTAAATGAAGTACACAGTTGCTGGATTATCTCACCCTACTTGATTGATCTCACTGCTTCAGGTAGCAAAATATTCTGAAAATCTTCTGGTGGTTCTATATTGTGCAATAAATATAAAGGCCCTTAAGAAGTATACACACAGACTGATAGGAAGTGTCAAAAGTGAAGCCTAAGCAAAGACTGAGATTAGCCATCAAGATTTATCCTCTGAGATATCAGAGCTTCTCTGGTAATCTGCTCAGAAATACACAGCAGTCTGTTGGCAAACACAAAAATATCCTCACATTCACAAAGCCCACAAGCACCAGGGTTATGGGATGGAGCAAGAGAAGGGGCTGTGCACCACTCTGTGCACAGCAGCAGCTGGATCTCCCAGATCGTCAGGGGAAAGGAAAACAGGACGGCTTTCCAGTTATGGGAATTTCTTGCTGCCCTTCCTGCTCACAAAATTCTTCCAGTGTCCCAACAGGGGGCAGGGTAAAGGGGAGAGAGTGGAGAAATAAAAAACCTCCAGTATGTCTTGTTTTCCTCCTGTCACTCTAGATCTCACCAGACCAATGCTAACACAAGAACTGTACTAAGAGTACTAATGACTGTACTAAAAACAAGGCAAGCATGATCAACAAAACTGAAGCAAACAAACGCACAAGCAAACCCCTGGAAACTCTGCATTGCCTCTGCAGACAGCCTTAGACATTTAAACAAAAGAAATTCAAGTAATTTGATTTAAAGACCTATTGTACATATTTACCAAGGAAAATTAACTAAAGTTCTACACTACTCTAAATATTCTATAGCCTAAGATCCAACTGCTCTCCTGTCTACAAGAGAAAGGCTTGGTACAAAACTGCAGGGTCAGTAAAAGTAACCTGTAAACATTTCACAAGAAAAACTAAACAAGAACTGCTAAAAATAGTATTTAAGGATTTCAGAAAGTAACTGTTCATATCAAATAGTTTACTGATTTTCCAGGCCTTCTCTGGACATACTTTTGCAGTGAGCTCTTTGAGTTCAGTACTTCTCTTCATAATATCTAGAAATCCATCACCTTCTTCCAGCTACATCTCAATTCCTATTTGTTTCAAGTACAGAACACACTTTTTCACCAGAGGGCTGCAAAAACAAGCCATGATCACCTGTGACTAGCTATCCTTTCAAAACTGGGAATCAATAAACCCTATGTATTTGCCCGATACACTGCAACATTTTGGGTCTATCAAACTTTGATATCAAAAGGCAACTGGAAAAATCTAAACATCCAGGGATGAATGTTTTCCTGCACTAAGCATTAAATCTTTTTTCTTTCACTATCTTTATACAAAGTATGACTGATCAAAGAGACCTGTAAGTGCTACAATACAACCACTTCACTTTCAGTACTAGCATCTGACTTCAACTGATTTTCATAGAATCAAAGGCTAAACAAGGTTAGAGAGTGTCTCAGAAAATCATCCAAGCCAACCTTCTCCTCAAAGCAGCCTCAGCCATGAAATCTGACCAAGTTGCTCATGGCTTCACCCATCTGGGTCTGGCATACCCCCAGGGATGGAGGCTGCCTGACCCCCCCTGGGCAACCTGATCCATCACCATCTGTTCTCATGATCAATTTCTTTTTCACAACAAAGTTTTCCTAAACTGTGCAAATAACACTGGATTTAATATTTGTGGTGACAGTGTTAATTCTTTATTCTTTTTCTACATGAAATCTGTATTTTTATATACTAGTCCATTGAAACAATTTATCTAATTTCAAAGAGCATTAGTTTTAAACTTTGTTATTTAAGGTACTCATCTTTAGGTGACCAAAAAGACTGCCTATTTGAGAAGCTCTTGTTGAGAAAACTTACCTGTCACTATCATGGGATGTTTTTATGAAAAGTTCTAAAATGCCAAATGTAAGGTAAGTTGGAAGACAGAGATATAGCCTAATAATGCTTTAGAACATGAATTCCTGTGTGCCAACTACCATCATACAAATGAGGTTGAAAACAGTAATGTACAGCTCCAGAAGAACCTCCAAAAGCAGCCTAAGCGAGCCAAAGGCTGGAAAGGAATCAGCAGAAACTGAAATTTCTACAGTTGTGGAGGCAGGAGAAACGCTTGGAAAACATCGGTTTTAAAGGTTGTGTGTCATGCTGGTAACCATCTGTACTGATAACACCCAATAGCAGAAATCTCCCACAGGAGAAAGGAAACACTGCAAAAATTATGTATGCAACTTGAGAAGAGGACAGCCCTTAACAGACACAGCCTGTCATTCCATAAGTTCATCTGCATTCTTCATTGCTGTCAGCCACATACAAAACCAAAATCAAACAGAATCTGAATAATCCAAAATAAAAAATCCATTTACCTTGCTAAAAATATATCACTTCAGTGCTAACTACTAGACTGTACACCTGCATACAAAAATGCAGCTAACAAAAAATAAGACACTTGAAGAGCAAATCCTCCTTATTTAATAAAAGGTTTTCATTAGGTTATTTATTGTAACAAGTTAAAAAAACCCACAGAAAATATTAAGCCATTTATTTTGAATAACTGATTCACAAGGACAGAAAGCATCTATCTGCAAAAAAGACTAGAATAAAAAAATTTAATTCCCATCACTTTGAAGATGTTTGCTGCTGCATATATTACTCTCTACCCTCATTTGTTTGTTGCAAGGTCAAATGTCAGTATCGGGCTGTGCTAGTGATCTCCTCACACTAACTAATTGCTGAGAAAGTCTCTATTGTCATAACAAAGAAACTCAGTGAATGACCAAAACTTGAAAATAAAAAAAACCCTCACACATTCATTAGTAAGAAAAAAGTGAATGAAAAAGGACACTTCTGTGTTCACAAGATTCAGAGATTTCACTGTAGACTACAAATCAGCCACAGCATTATTAGAAATAGTCTCCGATTTCAATCACAACATTTAAGAGACAAAGATTAGAGAAATGCATACTGTCACCAACTCCCACCCTCCCCTCCTCCCCCATAAAGTGGGTATGAAAATATAGGCTCAAAATACATGCTTCAGCCATAGCTTTGGCTAGCCATTTAAACAGAATATGCAGTAAAATTCTCAGAGACATTAAGACCATCTCTTTGTGCTATGAATATTTGTCAAAATGAGGATTTGTTTGATTTAAAAAGGTGATTCAGGAAAGCTAAGATACTTCCAGAAAAATTATTCAAAATTCATAACCTGGAATGAGAACATATCCAAAAATCTACAAGTGCTCTGAAGAAAAAAAAATTTTTTAAATCACATTATGCATACAGTTATGAATAGGTAGATGTCCTGATCTGTAGAAACAGATTTTTCTTCAGAATTATATAATGACTGTATTATCTGTCTCATTTATAATCAAATACAATGAGAAATCTAACCTTAAAGGGTACAATTTTTGCCTTTTTTTCCCAACAGCCATTCAGGATATAGATTGGGACACAATCAGGGTCCCATTTAGGATATGGATTTGGAACTCTGTCAGTTTAAATTACTGGAATAAGGTTTACACCCACAATTTGATTTCAGTGTCTTTTCATTACAATGTCCTCCAGAACAGTGATAAATGGACATTTCAAAACCATTTTATTATACTTAGACTTAAACCCCTTACAAAGAAGGGATTACTTTTCACACTTTAAAAATGTGACTAGCAATATGAGTAGCAACATAATTAGCAGCTCAGTCTGCAAATGAAAGACTGCACAAAACCTGCATGTCATTACTTTTACTACAAGCTGCATTGATAGAAAACATACAGATGTAAGCAGTCAACTTAAATATGAGCAGGACTGAGGTGCATTAAAGGCAAGGGGGAGTATGCCAGATTTGCAGAAGCACTTGCAGACCTTAATGGGAAGAACAATCTACAACTCCAACTCCAAAGCCAGGAGAGATCACCTCACATTCTTGTAGTGAAGGCTGCCTGCCTTCATCCCCAGAGGTAACCCTGAATGCAGACCCAAATCTCTACCTGCAATTGCAATGCACAGCAATCTCAGTGCAGCATACCTGCTCCATATAATAGTTCAATCAATAAAAAACCAAGAATAGCTGTGTAAGTTGATATGCACAGGTTAAAATGCCACTTAGAATTCTTCCCTCATAGCAGATTTAATTTTACTTTGCAAGTGAAATTACAAAGAACTGTTCTTAAAATATTAAGTAGGCTGAATAAAAAGAATACCCCCTGTAAATGCTCCATTGATAAAATAATCAAAGTAATTATGTGTCTATCGAGATAACATTTTTTATTAAATAAGGAACAGAATAAAGAAGGAAAATTTTCCTCTGCTGAAAGCAGTAGTAATGTTGGTGTTCTGCTCTTAGGGCATGTCTTTATGTACACTTAAATATTCTGAAAATGGGTCCCCATGGCATTGATATACACATGTATGTACAGATGTGCAATTTTCTTTTCAGTGGGAAAGAACACAGATGACACCCATGAGCTGAAATGACAGTGGAAAGACAGTTAATAAACTTAAAGATAAACACGTGGTAAAGGTGTTTAATTCTGATATCTATAGTACAAAGAAGGTGCACTGATAAAAGAGCCAAGACTTCTATACTGAAAATATCCCCCTTATGTTTAGAATCAATTCTCAACCACTTACTAGGCTGAAGATCATCTTGATCTCCATAAACATGTGGGAAGATATAAACAAGACAGAGATATTACCTTTATGTGCCAGACCAAGAGGTGGACCTCACAGACTGCTACACTGATTTTCTAAATGCATTTCAAACCTTTAATGAAAAGACTAATCATCCACAGCTGCAGTTTAGCAAGGATATTGATTTACAGTGAGCATATTGCATTACAGGTAGAACACTGTATTCCGAAAGTGAAAAATTTGAGAATATTTTTAAGGGGAAAGGATAGTTTCAGTGAAAGAGAATTTAGTCAACTTAGTTTTTCTTCCCTGAATTGAATTTATTTCCTGAAACTATTTTCCACAAAAGATTTTTTCCTGTTTTCTTACTTTACTGCTGCACTTCAAAGTAAGAAGGGAAGTTTAAATAAATAAATAAGAAAAAATTCAGGGAAAAAATTCTAGACTACAGAGTGTCCAAGACCTCTGCTTTCTTTAAAGAATTTTAGAATAATTTACATTCTGTCAAGAAATTAAAAACAAAAAACCAAACAAAAAAATAACCCGAACAAATTGCAGATGAAGTGAGATTATGCCCAAAACTACAAAAACTTGGGGGTGTGCAGTGCCCTTGAAAGAATTAGAACATGAGTATCAAAGTCTTTGTGAGCAGGACACTTAACTCCCAGACAATAAAAGTGAATTTTAATGAAGGAATTGACTATTACTCAAGCTCAAAATATTTTCCCCTCAAGGTGTTTCAAAAAGATTTTGCTTTAAAAAAAAAATAGAACGAACAAAAATCTCTTTTGTAATTATAAAATTTCAGCTTATTTTAGGTGGGGCTTACCAATAAAAGTTAAAATATCATTCACACAGACTAAAAAAAAAAAAAAAATCAACAATAGCTAAATGTTTACATGTGTCTATTTCATTCTCTCTCTGCATTTCTAATATGGTGTGCAATCCCATGAAAACCTATTCTTAGAAGAGATCTGAATTACTGATTAGATGAGATTAATCATAAACAGCAGGCTAAAAGGTAGGCTTTTTTTGAGGTGTGGTTCCAGGGTTTTCTCAGTCCCACTACTGAGCTTATTTGTTTGGTTTTTACAGCAAGCATGTATTGTATAGCTAAATCTGCTAGTTTCATTTTTACCTACATCTGAATTAACAGAATAATCCATTACTCCAAAAAAAAAAGTATTTTAGGATTATTAGCAATGCAAACATGCATTAAAATACTTCTCTCACCACAGAAAGTAGATTATGGAAAACCATTATGTTCTACCATTGAACAAAAGGAAATTTGTGCAATGTCTATTGGGTCTTTATTACTCAGAGACCACTGATTCAGAGCAGGTGTTTCAGATATTCATCCCTTTGAATTCACTCTTTGAACAATATAATTGACATTTTAAGTTTTTCCTGAGAAATTACAGTGGTTTAGTCTACTTTGATGGATTCAAGTTCACCTAGTACAACAACAAACAAGAGATGTTCCTCTTACAGAGACTAGATGGAAAAAATGGTTTGTTGTTTGGTTGATTTAAGGAAAAAAGGGATAGCTAGTAAGGTTTTTGTTTCTTTCAACCGTAAATTCTAAGTGAAACCATCTGCAAGGTGCCAGGCAACATTCCAAGAAATCCTCTGAAGTACAAATCATTGTATCTTTTTTCCTGTAGCTGTTGAGTTATGGGCCATTCTGAACATTAAGAGCAGATCACATCCAGGTCAGAGTACCCATGCTTCTGGTCTAATCTGTTCCTTCATTTAACTGGTAATTATAAAAGTCCTAGGTCATGAACATTTAGCTTCCATGTTTCTCTCAGAGCAAGGGTAGATGGCTGAAGCCATCACATAAGGCAGCTGAGCTCTTTCATAAACGTCTTAACATGCAAAAAGACAAACCAGAATCCTTATCACCCTATTTTCCTAGGATCTCCTAGTACTGTTCTGCTTTTTGTTTTCCTGTAAATGCCAGCCAATACAATTGTGAACTTTTCATATTGTGTTCAGTCTCAGGTGAGGATAGCATAACTCCAGACACTTTGTTCTGATGCTTAGTGCAGACTGTATCATCTTCTCACTGTTATCTTTGATTTTTCACATTCAGCACATCCAGTCTTGGAAAGGAAAACAACAACAACAACAACAACAACAACAACAAAAAAAAACAAACAACAAAAAAAAACAAACAAAAAACCACAAAAAAAACAAAAAACCAAAAAAAACCCCAAAAAAACAAAAAAAACCACCAACAAACCACCCACACAGCCACAATTAAGAATAACAGAATAACAATTATGTTTTTTTACAAACCATAAGGTGGCTGAAACAGTGAAAACACAGATATTCTGTAAAATATATTCTGCCATTTTTGTGTAAATACTCATAAAAATTAAGAATGAATAATTTTTCTAACTTAAAATTCTTCTGTGTTTTTTGAGCGGAAAACACAATTGTTTTCATTTGGGGGGTGAATCAGGGGAAGACAAAAGATATTCACCTCTTTCCATACTAGTGTTTGAGAATGTCATCCTGAAATTAAAACTAAACTGATCATAAGTACTTTTCAGCCTGCTATCACACAAAATTGATTAAAGTACTGATTCAAAAATGGAGTACGGTGTTGTTTCCTCATAAAAAGGTATCTATATTTGGTATTCATTTTTCTGAAACTTGTCAACAATAGGGATGGAGAGTAAATTTTGAAACTAAGTATGCTGCAACAGGAGAAGAAATAAGAAAAAAGAAAATTAGACAAGATGATGTTCACTATATCAGCAACTTTCACTTTGAATTTGCATCTTCCTCACATAAAAGCAAAGTCTGGGAAGTTTTATCTTTAATACAGACTCATTCCTGTCATCTTGTAATTAGCCTTTGAGCTGCTTTTATGCATTCAAGTTCCTTGAACTGACATTAGATAGAAATAAAGAATGAAATTATCTCCATCGCCCCTATGCCTCATTCCTCTGACATCTTTTACTCCCTCCTCCAATAACAGTTCTGAAAACATTGAGGCATTGTCCTGAAAACAGTCATTGGGAAAGATTTGCAAAGTCATTCTTTTAAAACAGAATCTCTATTACTTTTTTTTTTTAGAGCTAGGAAGCCTTCAATACTGCATTGTCTGACATCCTCTTCCCCCTTTCATTCTCCATTATCCATTTGACTGATACTGCAATGTTGCAGAAGCCCTCTTGCTCTAGAGGGTAGAAATGAGCTGAGCCAAGTCACAGACTTCTTGTTTATTTCTTTTTACAGCTCAGCCATCCTGATTCCAACTATTCACTGACTATGGCTGCAGCAAACTCTTGCTGTAGGTTTTCCTTGCAGCCTCTCACTGCTGCTTATTTCCTGCTAAACTGACTGCAGGTATTGGTTTACAGACTCTGACTGCAGGCTTTTACCTGGCTAGAGTGTGACTGCAGGTTCCAACAAAAGGCTCTGACTGCAGACCCAGACTGACCTCACTGCAGTGATTCTGTCTCATCAGGATCCTTCTTCTTTACAATTCTCTCCTTTCCTCTTCCTCGAAGTTCTGCTCCTTTATGGTTGCCCTTCTCCACCTAACCCACTCCCTTTTATCACACTTGTCCGTACTGGATACAGCTGTGACTCATGAGGGCAAGGCTGTATTGGGTAATTAACACAGCTGTTACTTACCAGGGATGAGGTCACCTGTATTCCCTTCTCCTACACTGCAATATCTTATCCCCTTTGCTCTTGATTTATTTGGTCATGGTCAACTTAGTGTTCGCTAGAACCCCATGTCCTCTCCTGAAAAGCTGCTTTTCAGCTGGGTGGCTCTCAGCATGTACTGGTGCTTATGGTTGCCTTTCCTGTGAGTTCCTTTGCTAGGAGACGTTTGTGAAGTCACACAACAGCCTGCTCAAAACATGACACAAGCCAACTGGAATGGTCTTCAGGGAGTAACAGTGGAGTGGTGAACCAGAGACTAAGTGCATTGTTTTTGCTTAAGATCTCAGTTCTAATTTAGTAAGTCCTACTTCAATTTCATCTAACAAATAGGGTGCCTACAGCCATGTAACAGTTAGCCATGGGTATGCATTCCTCATTGGTTTGTACCTCTCTTTCTACTTGCCCTTTATGCTTTGCTTCTAAATACTTCCATCCTTTAACTGCATTCATGTTGGCACATAAGGTAACATAAAAATTTTGTCCTCCCCTAGAATAATTTTTCAGTTGGAGAGGGAAATGTTACTACTATGAAGCAGGAAACAGAAAAATAGACATGCCACTAAACCCACAAACACAATCTGTGAAGAATGCATCAGTGTTCAAAGCAGAGCAGCTTTACACTTCCCCAAAAGAACTCACGGGATTTGTCATAGCAGATCACATTGTGGCTCTGTAGAATCCAGCGTGCTGCCTCCAGCACTGGCCAATACCTGCTGCTACACAGAAAAGTGAGTAGCAGCATATTGCACCTGGCTAATTTTGAGAGATTTGCTCTTTAATTGCCAAGCAGAGCAGAAAAAACAACCACCCCAAACTTCCTCTTGGGCTATGGTAAGTCATTTTGCTCATGTTTAAATTTAGCAATATAGACACTTTCAGGTGACACTGCATTAAATGTAGTCAATTAGAATTAGCTTCTTGCGTTTATTTGATAGAGCCAATTTAGATAAATGTTCAAGTAGCTACAAATAATATCGCCCTGTCTCCCATAAAAGCTAGCTTACTAATGTGACATTCCTAGTCACTTCATGAATAGGTAGTGCTCGGGAATTTGTTTCATATTTCTTTTCCTCACAGACAAAAGGAAGAGTGCATTCCACAGGCACTCAGGTCTGCTAAAATTGTGATCTGGGCTAGTACAAAATTACTCACCCTAACAGTAAGGAGGTTAGACTAATTCCAAAACTCAAAAAATATTCCTGTGAATAAGACTGCAGAAAATAACAACCATAACAAAAAATCATTAAGGGTTATCATATCTGGTGGTGCAAAATTTATCTCACCTGTTTGTTGTTGCCCTCCCTTCCCCCTCCATCTCCACCTTGCCCCCAGTCTTTCTTATCTTCCGTTTCTGGCTCTACCAGAGAAAACTCTAAACAGATAAATTTCCACAGAAAATATCACTCATTGTATCCTGAAATAATACTCAGGCAGTGATAAGAAACAATGAGGACAGAGGAGCCACATTTTTGTGGTGAATGGTTACAACAACTATCTTTGACAACATGATATGAAAGTCATTTATTCAACCCAACACCAACATAATGATCTCACGGGAAAAAATGAGAACCCTTCATAAATTACTTCTTATGACTAAATTATGCCACATTCAACTCACATTTTTCTCAAGTTATCTCATTTGCTTTACAGATTGATGATGGTCTTCATCCCTAAGCCTCCATATTCTACAGGATAAACATTTTCAACCTACTCATCAATCTGTCACATTCTTCACATTTTATGACCCTCCTCAATTTAGTCAAACTACTTTTGTTGGCAGAGTAGGGTACAGTGCAATTGGTTTTCTCACCATTTGAGATAAACAAGATGGACTTTAGCCTTCTTTTTTCAAGTCTTTCAAACACTTTTGTACAGATATGATATTAGTCTTGTATGGCTGTTTTTGTTTCCTTTTATAGGACTAACTTTGGTAAGTTTTAAATGGACAATAAATTAATTTGAAACCAAAGGAAAACAAATAAAATTTAATTTTTTTCAGGTCAGTCCCACTATATGTTTCCTCTTACAATCAGCCCTTTACTATAAAAAGAATCCACTTCAGGTGAACCACTTCAGCTGAGATCCTTAGACCCAGGAAAGAAAAATTCAGTTTTTTAAATTCTATGCACTGTCTTTAATTTTCTGATATTGGCATCAGAAGAGGGTACGGGCATGGAAAAGACTGAGAATGCCTACTGGCTTAGGGCAGTGTTATCACACCATGATTTTCCCCAGCAAGGAAGTGACAGATAGTGACTGTCCAGATAAAAAGGGGTCACTATTTAGCATTAGTAGGTTTATTCTTATTGCTAGTAACATTGCTAGTTGTCAAACTACTTGCTTATTTTTTTCCATCATGTTTCTGAAAAAAGCCATTTATTTTTTTATTGTATTAGTTATGTAGCAATCACACATTGTCCAACCCTTTTAGATGTTTGCAATCAACAGAGGACTATATATTTGGCCCATTAGAGAAACAAGAGCTACCTATTTTATATACAAAAGCTCTCATTTGTAAATGCTTTTATCTACTAAATGTTGCGCTAAGAGAAAACAAGATACTGGAATACACAGAGGAAAACTGAAGAAGTTTCCTGGAACCTCTCATTCATCCCCTCCAATACAGAGAGTTTGAAGGAGGATTATTAAGACAAATCAGAACATTTTGAATAACCTGAAACAACTTTGGCTCTGGGCTTTTTTAACTTTAAAGCGAAGAGTTTAAAAAGTTTCATATTCATTATGTTTAGTGAAATATGAGTTACAAGTAAAAATTAAACTAACTAAGGAGAAGTCAGGATGAAATGGATACATGTTAATCCTCACATCTTCACAGATGTCAAGACTTGTTTGTAGAAATCGTACAGTCTGTACTCTTCACTTTATTAAATTTGTGAGTTGCTATGCTGTACAAGCCAAGATAACTAACTAGCCTTTCTAAGTTGATGTCCACGCAACATAACTTGAAGATGCTTAAATGTACAGGACTAGAAACTCAGTAGTATAGCCCAATGTCTAAATGTCTATTTGTGTTGGCAATACTTGATTGTTTTTGTTGGTTTTGTTTCGTTTTGTTTTGTTTTGTTTTGGCTGACAAAAACATAGAATCATAGAATATCTTAAGTTGGAATAATTCCATAAGGATCATGGAGTCCAGAATCTCACTGAACTCTGTCAGGCTTGGTGCTCTGACCTCTTCCCTGGGAAGCCTGCTCCAGGGCCTGGCCACTCTCTCAGTGAAGAGCCCTTTCCTAATGTCCCATCTGAATCCCCTGAGAGAGCTCAGATACCATAAGGTGATATGAGTAGACAAATTCTTACACCTGTCTAAAACCCACAAGCCTGGCACAATCTTGTGTCCTCAGGTAGAAATGTACAGACTTTATCTGCCAGGAGTCTGTATCACACCACAGCAGCTATGCTGACAATCAAACATTCCAAAACAGCGGTGTTTCAATACAGTGCTCAACATAGCCAAGTCTGTCTTCAACAGGATCAGCCAAATTACTGCTCTACACTGCCGAATTTCCCTTTCTCCTACATTCCTTCTGACCTGCAAAAGGAAAGATAACCACATTTCAATACTTCCAGCAAACTCCACTCCCCTCCATCACTGTTGTGCTATTTTCCTTTATGGCCATCTCCTTAAACTGATGTCAGTTTGGCTGTCAGCAGTGATCATGTCAGATATCCCAGAAATGGGGGCATTCAAGAAGGGTGAAAAATACAATGTTACAGGATGGGATAGCACAAGAAAAGGACTGCATTACACTTCCAGGATACCCAGTGCAGAAGGTAAACATTCAAAAGTTGCTTCTGGAGCTGTAGTGTTTCAGACTTCAAGTAATCCTTGTTTGGAAGTGTGAGTAGATCACAATTTTGATCTCAAGTAGGATCAGCACTGCTAACCAGATGGGAAGCCACATCTGTCATGCCTCTGCAGTGGAAAGGTAACAAAGTACAGTACTTTTGAAAAGATGTTCACTTTTCAGATTAAAGAGTTGCTTAAAACCTGGGGCTAATTAACATTTTAGAGGGGCAGGGGATGAAGAGCATCAAACACTGTCAGCAGTGTTGTTTACAGGTTTGACTCCAGCAGCCAAGTGACCAGTCCAAGACTGACCCCCCTTTTTCACAACAAATCTGAACTAGTTCCAGTGGGACTATGCTATTTATGTTAAAGCTATAGCAAAAAACCACAGCACTACATTTTGCAGTGAAGTGTAATTCATCATGACATATTACAAGAAAAATTTGGAAACATGAAGTCCAGTGAAAAATCCCCATTGCATTTCTTAACCTGGAGACAGCAAAAGGGCAAAAAAAAATCTGATCATGGTTATACAAAAGATGATGACAAGACAAACATATTTTATTTATCTACTGTTTCCCCCCTCTACTGTACTACATAACTAAAATTGTACAGACTCGTACACAGCATCAAGGAAGATTTTTTCCTTTCTAGTTACATATCTAGTCATACTCATTTATTCATATATAAGGGCAAAGTATACTGACAGGGATCAAAAAACAGCACCCTAAAATGGTATCCATCCTAACTGCTCCTGCCAATAGAAGAGATAAACATGCCATACTCGAGCACCTCTGCAACAGCACACCCATCAAGGAACTGTCACAGTGACACAAGCAGCAGGAGCTGCAAGGCCACTCTAAATTGAGCCAAGGACTGAAGAGGTCTGTGATATAGATGAGCAACAAAACCACACAGTACTTTTTTCCCCATTGTTCTTCATCACCCTTCTAGAGTTCTCAGCCTTGGAGGCACTCATGTTCAGGATAAGTGAGACCCAGTCTTCCTCTCCTCCCACTGGGCTGCAAAAGTAACTATGGCAAAAGTTTTGAGTGAACAAGATTTCCCACCATGCACAGGCAGCTTCTCAGACAACTGATTCTTAATTCTGCTACACATAGTTCAAACTGTCAGACTTGACCTTCACCTTTCACTTTCAAATCCCCACCCTGTTTTATTCCTCTTGCATCTTTTTCCTATTATAGAAGGATTTGTAGTTTTCCATATCATGGTTATTCAGCAATTCAACAACTCCTTAGAAAGCTAATTTAGGATTAAATACCTCTTCTGACAAGTGTTACATAACATTTCCTATTTAAAGGCAGTATCAGTGCCAAGTAATTTATGATTTCAGATTATCAACACTTTGAAAAAATGTCATGATTAAGCTTTCTTGATCTCTTTGATAAACTTGGGACAGATAACCTGGAGTTCTCCTCCGGGTGGTAGCAAAAGAGAATCCTTTTTCCTTATCTTATATGCACTATCTTACACAATTTTTTAAAGGTGGTCCCTGTGTCAGTACTGATGGCACCGAAATGTGAACTTTAACATCAATGCTGCTATCCATGGAACAGAGTCCACTAACCAAACTGCAACAGGAAAAAATGTAACAATTTTGGGGTAAATAATTTTTCATTTATTCTTTTTGGGTAAATGAATCTCAAATAGCCCAAGTCTCCACGAAGGCATGCATTATTAGGTCAGTGCTCTGCCACCAGCTACCACACTAACCTCAGCTGATAGATACATGTCATTGCAGCAGACCATATTCAGTAAATCCTTTACCCCGAATGAATTCCTTTTTCACTGCCATGACATATGTGGACAGTTCCTAAGTCAAATCAGAGCCATGTCCACACTAGCATCTCTTACCACCACAGGTTATTCCCACCAGCTGACAGAACTGAAACAACAAGTTGCCGCCACTGTAGCAGCAGTTACACAGGCAGAGTGGTGGGTTTGACAGCCGTTACTTATTCCACAAAGGAATGTGAAATAAAACTTCAGCCTACAGTAGACTTGCCAGCTATGTTCCACTGCTAGAGTCATATCACAAAGCTTCTTCAGCTTAGAGATATCCTTAGGAGACTTTTGAGCTCAAAAATCATTATACAGGTGGTAGTTATACCTAAGCCCTTTAGAAATCTTCTCTTTTCTTCATCCAGGATAAGGACACTGACTTTTGAAACTCATTTGTTTAGGGGAAGGGTTGTTTTGTGGGTGAGGTTTTTTGGGGGCTAGTGGGGGCTTTTTTGATGTTACTTTTATCTACTTTAAATTAGTTTTGGAAATAACAAAAAAATCTGTTGTCACTTAGCAGAAATACTTCACTTGATGGTGTTAACATGTTCCAGCCTCTTGCATGGCATGTGGTGGGGAAGTGCAGAGGAAGAAGGAAAGGAACAAGACTGAAAGTAGACTGAAGATGTAACACAAATAATTTAGGAATAAACATTTTTATCAAAACATGATAGTGCTTATATTCAGCTATGATTTTGGAATTCTAGGAGGTGTGATACTGTACTGAAACAAGATAAAAAAATTTATTCACACTAAGACTCACCTGTCAAAAATAAGGTTTATGCACAATAAAGGCATATGCAAAATAGGCAAAGACTCAGAATTTCTTAAAACCATACTTCAGAAGCATTTAAAAACATCATTCTGGTAACATGTGTGGGAGTGGGAAATGATTTTCCAACTTAATTAGAGATGTTCATTAACCCTCACAATTAACACTTCATTCTGAAGTTTCAGATTTCAGTTTCAGTTTGGGTTTGGGTTTGGTTTTTGTCTTTTAATTGAAGCATTTAAGCCTCAATCTTTCTGCCCACTCCCCTTATTTTCCATTATCTTAATCAGTTCTGGGTTTCAACCTCTGAAAAATAGTTATAATTTCAAGCCTTCTGTTTTTGTCCCCTAATTTTTCTTTCCTTTGAACTGGTTGCAAATATACATTCCACTCTTATGCATCACCAGAAATCCTAAAAACATAGCAAATTAACTCTTTAAAAAATTGATATTTACAAGCTTTGCAAAGGTATGGTATTGGAGCAAACTGATTGGGAGAATACAGATTCCTTTGGAAGAGTTAGGGTAATGTCAGTTTTCCAAGGCTCTTGACAAAGAAGGGGGAAATCGACTTGATTCTGTCTGCATACCACATAAGGCCATTTTTGCATACCTTGGGGATAGAGATAGATATGAAGAATTTTGAGGGCTTCAATTAAGACCTTAACATTTTGATATTTAGAATATCTGCTTATTCTGTTTGTTTAAACAAGTAGAATCTAAACTGAATTTAAGCTGAAAATCTGTTGAATGGTAGTAAGCTAAGGTAATTATTCCACCTGCATAAAGTGATGCAAATACTCCTTAGGTAAGTCTAATTTGGAGCATGAACTTGGAAGTTATTCATTTACAAATTTACTGGCTAATTTGTGGTTAAATGATGAGCCAATTAAATAAAGATCCTAGATTCTCTTCTAAAGAGCAGTACTTTCAAGTCAGAATGTTAAAGCAATCTGGGATGGGAGTTAACAAGGTTCAGCATCTTAATAATGCTTAAGTGACTTCTGAAGGAAAAAGTCCAGCTGTTTTCTGGGTCTGAAAATAGGGTGGATACCTATAGGTCATATGTATTAAATGTCTGCAGTAACACCTTTGAGATTTTTTACACTTCGATTATTGTACAGTTGCATGGGAACGATACCCAGAAAGGTGCTGCCTAGTTGAAATGAACAGCTGAAGCAATACCAACTCCATGCAGGGATTTCTGTATTTAACCTTCAACATTCATAGCTTTCCAGGATGTAGAAGAGTTTGCACTGGTCCCTCATGACTAACAGCTCCATAACTGCTGCAATACATGCCTGGAGCACCACTTGGTCAGATCCACAAGCCTTGGGAGACCCTGCTGCTGGCTGGAAGTCCAGCTAGTATTGACAGAGGCTTAAGTGATCTCCTTCTCTAATTTCTCCCTGTGTGTATCAACACACATTGACTGACATGTCCTAAGATGTATCTGACCTCGCAGACAAAAAATTACCACTGAAAGGCATGTCACTGCAGTGCTGACCAAGTGACACATCAATAGAAAAAAGCAGCTTGTTATCAATAAAATGATGCATTTCCTTGAGAAACATCACATCAACTGTATGCTCATGACAGAACTGAGCTTCTCTTTCAGAAGCATTTGTAAAGGCAGCTGAAATGGGTTAAAAATGGCACACTGCTTTGTATGTCTAACACCTGGAACCAGCACTACAATCTGATAAATACTTGTAAGAACTCCCTCCCAAAAGGGCCCTGGGTCTACATCTGAGAGACAGAACGCCTGTCCCGATGAGATAACAAGGTCATTTCCTTGAAAATCCTGAAATTAAGAAACAGGATAGTTTTGTAGGGAAGACAGAGAATAAGAGCAATAGCAACCCAGCCAGCTCATCATACAAGGATTAGAGATTATACACATTGAGTAGTGCTTACTTTAACAAAGAGGTATACCACTGTATCAGGCTGCTCTGCAAGAACATGCAAGAACACCTCTCAATCTCTCATGTTCATGGGTCTGCTGAGAGAGAGAGGGCAAATGTTTTCAACTTTTCAAATAAAATCTGAAAATGAAAAGAATATAGCTGATACAGAGACACATGCAGGCTTTTTAAAGACATCTTATTTTAAAATTATCAGGCGAAAAAATGGTTTCAGGTAATACAATGAGATATGGAGACTGAAAGAAAGAAGACCAGGGAGGAGATGGTCAATGTAGTCTACTCACATTAACCTTTATTTAAGATGCATTTCATTAAGGCCATCATCTCATTTTCATACTTCAGCTCAATAGACTATTTTCCCTCAGTAGTGGATCTGAGGGGAGGGGACAGAAAGATTTAACAGGGTTTTCCAAGGTCTGGAAATTCATTAAAGTAGACTATTGTAACAATTTAGGGCTCTAAACTGCTGAATCAAGATTGCTACACAAGATTAAGTTGACAGACATTTGGAAAAAAAATGCATTAATGCTTCAGATGCATTTGGTTAGGGAAGTAAAGCTCAGATCCAGATTTGGTTGTACTCTCTAAAAAACAGAGAAGGAACAATATATTTCTCAAAGAACAAATATTAGTCAATATTAAGTCACGGCACTAACAAACATTTTTGCTCTATCACATTTGTACAGAGCTGCAATTAAAGACTTATTTAAAGAAAAAGATCTTATAAATGGGTTGTTACTTTCTATAAAATCAATTCCAGTTCAGTAGCCCTGATAAAGTCTCAATTTATAAAAGTGGAAGGAGGCCAACACAGAAAATCGGTGTAACTCTCTAACAACATAGATTCTTATTTTTTCAGAGAGCGGTTCTGAAATAGATTACAAAGCCTTCTAATGAAAATCAATGACGTTTTAAGGTTAAAGGCTTAAAGAGCAATCAAAGATTTAAAATGCCAAAAATGGAAACATGTGTTTAAATGCTGATTTTTTTCTTGTGTGCCCAAATTGGCTTTGTCAGTTCATAAGCTTAAGGCAAAAAAGTGACTTTTTGAACTGCCACTGTCTGATGCAGGGTAAAGAAGGGTCTCCCTAGAACCATGTGTATAGTGCTGGGTAACATCCTCTGTTAGACTGTCCATGGCTGATGTGAAGCTGTATTTTGTTTGCATCCACCCTTGGAATCCTCTCCCTGGGCACCTCCTCTCCTCGGCTCACATGGAATTCATGCCCCACCCCACAGTGCTTTTCCTCCCTACACCTGCAGCTCCAGCAATGGACATCTGAGCCCACCAGCAGCTTCACACTGCTGGCCCTGGGGCTTAACCAGAGCATGCTTGACATGGTTATGGGTCTGCTTTAGCTGTAACTGCAAGTATTGGTAAGGATCAGGAAAGGACAGTGACTCTGGATATTGAGAGCAGTTCCGAGGAGAAGGTCTCGGATGTCTTGGTGGTCAAGGAAGCTTGACATGAGCCAGGCCAAAAGGCCAATAGTATCCTGGGCTCCATGCAAAGCAGCATGGGCAGGGAGAGGATTCTGCCCCTCTGCTCTGCTCAGACCCCACCTGCAGGGCTGCATCCAGCTCTGGGGCCCCAGCAAAGGGAGGATGTGCAATTGCTGAAGCAAGTCCAGATGAGGACCACAAAGATGATCAGAGAGATGGAGAACTTCTCCTGTGAAGGCAGGCTGCAGGGCTTTTGGGTTGTTCAGCCTGGAGAAGGTTCCAGGATGAACTTATAGCAGCATTCCAGTACCTAATGGAGGCCTACAAGGAAGCTGGACAGGGACTTTTTACACAAGGGCATGTAGGGATAGGCCATGGGGTAATGGCCCTAAGCTGAAGGAGGGTAGGTCTAAATTAGATATTAGGAAGAAATGTTTTATAATGAGGTTAGTGAGACTCTAGATATGGTTTCCCAGAGAAGCCTATGGATGTCCCATCCCTGGCAGTGTTCAAGACCAGGTTGGATGGGGCTCTGAGCAACCTGGTCTATTGGAAAGTGTCCTTGCCCATATCAGGGTGCCTGGAACTATCTGATTTTTAAGGTATCTTCCAGCCCAAACCATTCCATGATTCTGTGGCTCTACAATGACCTATTTCCTAGAGCTTGACAAGAGATTCCTTTGCTACTGCTTCAAGCCAAGTGCCATGATGTGCTTTAACCTTGTGATAATGGTCTGAGCAAGTCCTTGTGCAACCACCCTTCGAGTCATTTAGGAAAGAAAGAGCAGCTGAACAGCCTGCAAACATATAAAGCCAGACCTCAGCAGACCTGAGACCAAGGGGGAAGCTTCCCTCTCATGCAGACAGTATCTCACCACTCCCAGAGAAGGGCCAAGGACATCGGGGCTGCCCTGCCCCCTGTCCTCAATGCCACCAACCTCACGACCCAGGTGATGTTATATGAGCATGACACAAAAGGAGTCGACTCAAGGACATTTACAAACCACTTTAAACATAATTTTAATGAGGCTTTTTTTGAGTTCAAGATAACCTGGTATTATTAGTCCAAATAAAATGACACTTCTTGATTAGGCTGCTACAATTTCAATTGGACTACAATAAATTCTTGTCTTTGTGTGTAAGGTGTGCTTCTTTGACCTATAAAAATATGTCAGGTGTAGTCCAACACTGTACACTTCTAAGCATGATTGCTTAGCTCCTGCTTTCTGTATTCATGTAGAACACAAATCCCTGTTCTCTCCCAACAGTGCTCCTCTTCCCTGCTCTCCCTTGTGGTAGAATGGATGCCTTAAGATTTTAGCTTGTATATTTTTCAAACACTGTACAGCATTACTGCATAGCTGTAAAGTCCATATAAAGTGCAGTTAACTGTCTTCACATTTTGGTTAGACAAAACAATCCCTCTGGACCTGTGATCCAAGGACACACCACAGCCTGAGGCCCTGAAAAGTATAAACAAAAGCGACTTGGAGGGGAGAAAACTGGGGGTATATGACTTTATTACCTGAATGCTGTAATTGGAGAATTAATGCCTGATTTGCAAATAAACCAGACTTGAATCTGTCTGAAAAAGATTCTGTCATGACCACTGTCCATCTTGAGTGTAGCCTCTGCGAGGCTTTTGACCGCCCAAGGTGTGTCTGTTGAAGGCCTTTAATAAATACCCAGATTATTCTCTTAACTCTCCCTAGCCTCTGTTCTAGGTAGCCACTCCAAAGCAGCAGAATAACTGGCACAGCAGCAACAGCCTCTTCCCTGTGCCTCCCCTCTATCTGTTGGCCAGAAAAACCAACCAAACCAAAAAACACACACCTCCTCCACCACCATGCATTTTTCCATCCACAGCTGGCACAAGCACTGATCCCAAGGTGCCGGCCAACAAAACTTTACCAGGTAAGAAGGGATGTGTGTCACTGCATTAATGCAGTCAAATGTAGCACAGAGGTGCAGCATGTTTAACAGCAGAGATGCTTTATTCACACTTCACTGCGTGGAAAATGTGTCTGCTTGCCTTCTCTGGATAAACATACTAACTCCATAACGTGAGTTCTCATAATTGTGAATGAATGAATAAGTGAATGAATGAATGCTGAAATGAACACAGGATACTAACAGCGAATAGAAAATGAACTTTCAGGAATCACCTTCACATCAATATTGGGAAGTTTCTGCGTTATTTAGAGCTTCCTTTTCAGAATTACAAATCTGAGAGATCAAGTAAATCATGTCAGCATAGGAATGCCATTCTTCATGTATCATAAGAGATCAGGAACATTGGTCTATCAGCCTGAGACAGTAGTTTTTAATCACTACCAGATCTCCCACCCGCAGAAACAATTAACATTTTTGAGCTTTGTATCACAGATTGAATTCATATGAATTCAAATGGACTCTTCTCTGTATGAACTAGAACTTCCTTTTCTTTTTGACTACCTAATGTATAGAAATGTTATTTTATACACAATGTATGCATCGTTATGAAACAATACCACTGAATTAAGTTGAATTTCCTTCTGCTTACTAAACCTGTTCATGCACACAAATGCCAACGTCTAAAAGTACACTACGTGAAATTTCACCTTCCCAAGATAATAATTTGTATGTCCACAAAATATTATAAGTGCAAGCTCATGAAAGGGTGGCAAATAAATTCCTAATGCATTAGAAAACAAAGATCACAAACACCCCTATAACCAAGTCCAAATAATCAAGACAATTTCCAGAACAGAAAGAGGTAGCAGAAAGAGCTAGAGAACAAAGTAATGACCAAAATAATGAATAATGACCTTGGCACCTTCTCCATTAAAAAGAGAGGAAAAGAGAGGAAAGGAAAGAGGAAAGAATGGGGAGGAAAGGATATAGTTCAATTTGCAGGGACCTACAGTGATCATCGTGTCCAACTGCCTGACCACTCAGGGGTGACCAAGAAGTGAATCCCATTATGAAGGGCATAACCAAATGCCCAGTGTTCCTTTTTTCTAGGCACTGCCAGACATGGAGCATTGATCACCTATCTAAGAAGCCTGTTCCAGTGTCCAGTCACTGAGAGATCAGGTAGTTATGATGATCATCACAAGACCCTGCCATCTAGAACAATGCTATGGTATGGTATGCTAATTTTTTTGTTCATATAGAAGACAACCCTTCAATTTTCCTACAGAAAGAGGAAATAAATGTATCTAAAACTGTGGAGTTGACTTTCAGATTCCGCAGTCTTCACACAAAGCTGAGCAATTTCAGCATTGTGTATCTGTTTTCAGAACAGACATGACTAGAGAAATAGTCTGTTTACTCTTCATGTCAGATCAGCCTAGTGTTAGCTTTGATATGGTAATATCAAAGTTTTATGCATGCATAAAACTAATTACCACACTTGTTCTCAAACTCGGCTTTCCACTTCTGTCCAATGGCCTGTGGCAACTCCTACCCACACCTCCAGCACATATTGCCAGTGAGAACACCCCAAACACCACTCCAAGTGTCCATCTCATTAAAAAATCCCAAGCAGTCTCTTCTGAAAAGGAATATTTTCCAGAGTCAAGGAACACATAAGAATGGGATGTTCCTAGTAAATTTCTCCACCACTTAGAAAGACAGAGTAGTCACGCATATTTGCATTTTCTAAAAATCCTTTCAGCTGAGGAAAAAGCAAACATTCAAGAAATGCAATTTTATTTGATTAAAATATTTGATAATTAATAGTTTGGGATTTTTTTCTCATCTGTGTCCTTATTTGCAATATCTCCTTGTTCACCAAATAGGTTACTAAATTAAATGGAAATTTCTCATAGGTGCTCAATCTGCCAATTGTGCAGAACTGCTTTTTCTCTACAATTGCATTTCACAGAGAAAATGCTTTGTTTTACCATTTAACATCAATTATGGTAGCAACAAGGAAATATTAATTACATATTCCCATTGCAGCTATAAAATTTAAGCTCTTCCACTCTTTCACAGACAAACGCTCCCTTTACCAGGTTTTTAAATATTTTTATACTATTTTACAAACTGATAGTACTGTAGTGGTTTTCAAAAAAGAAAAGCAAGTTTCACAGTCATTGTGCATGTTTCCTGGGGCACTGTGAAGTCTCAGTCAGCTCAAAAAGACAGAACAAAACACTAATTACTGTAGCAATCCCAAAACTAGGTGTTTGCTCAGAAATGTGTAGCTTTTTGGCTAACTGTACAATCTCTTTACCTGTCCTTTGTCTCACTATGTCATCTGTCAAACAGAGTAAAAAAATTCCACTGAACAACATGACACTTTTTGTCATTCCTATGCAGTAACTGGCACTTAAGACAAGACATTGCTGGTTAAGACCAAAGTCCTACAGCAGCATGTGCTACATATATACAAATGCAAAACAGGATTATCTAAGATGAGCGACAAAAAACACCTAAAGGAGTGATTGCTGCCAAAAGAAAAAGAATGTTTTCAAATCTTTAGCGAGAGAAAGAAGGCAAAAAAGTAAGGTGAATTAGGTTCTGAATATAAATTTCCAAGATTTTTCTCTATTGTATTATTTGAAGGTCTGTTCCAGCAGGTCTTTCTCATGCCCACAATCCCAATGATTCTTTTAATGCCTCAGTTAATGAAGCCAATTCCTCAAACTTGGTTTAACAAAGTAGGAAACAAAGAAACAACAGAAAAATAAGCACAAAGAGAAACAAAGATAGGAAAAGGTAAACTTCTTGTATGCAAACTTCAGGTAAGTGAACAGAACAAAGAAATTTAACCATATATATTATTCCTTGATATGAGAAACAAAAGATTCTTGTTTGGTATAGCTAAAGTACTATGTTGACACCATCAATTAATGTATCTTACCACTAGAACAAAAAAGTTACTTTCAAGATTGAAGGAGGTACTAAAAAAGAGATTAATTTCCTATTCTCCTGTTACATGTTGAAGATCTTGCACTGAAATCTTGAAGTATTCCTTTAACCATATTTTTGCAATAAGTCACTCTTCTCACAGTCATATTTAACATCAAGGAAGAAGCTGAAAAAGAAGGTGGAACCCTGATACAACAGCAGCTTCTGAATGGCTTTGAAGTTTCAAAAAATTACAAAACAAAATATGACCATGTTTAACACTGAATGAATTTTTAATCTTTTTTTTTTTTTTTTTTCTGATGGTTGTACATATTCTAAACAGCTTTTGAAATGACAAAAAAGTGGAAGAATCTGATCTAGGAAGGATGTTCTACCTCTACCATCTTCAACTGCAAACCTTTTAGGGTTCCTGTTCTTAAACTCTAAACACACCCAGCAGCTGACGGAAGTTCTGACAGAGGCATATGAAAACCACATCTGGTCCTCCTCTCCTTGTGACTGACATATTCACTGAGACACAAAAATTCAACCCGTGCCACCAAAGGCCTTCAAGCCATGTCTGCTTTGCTTTGACCTGAATGGTCTCAGAGAGCCAGTTCTCAGTTCTCACAATTGTAATCATAGACTCCTGTAAAATGGACACAGCCAGACAGCTACAAGTACTATGATCATTTTGCAAATTATTAAAGTAGCTTGGAACACAAATAGAATTTCTCAGAGTCCTCTAGCAACTAATTTCTAAATGCACACCAAAACATGTTTAATGAGTGCCCCAGCATCTACTATTTATCTTCTCTCATTGACCCTTTTCCAGAAACGGGAGTTAAAAAACTCGGAACTGCCATGGGCATCCAGAATGACAGTTTTCTTCCAGCACAACAATGACTTCGGCTATGTTGTTGAAACTGGTCATGTTTCTGACAATCAGTAAATACAGAATTATTGCACTGCCTTATTAACATCATCCTTAAGCAATTGCTTCACTGTGCCTTCCCCTGCATTCCAGAGCAGCACTTGCATTGTTTAAGGCTCCTTTAATGTAAGTTAACAGGCCCCGACAACAACCTACATTTGCATCAGTTAGAAGTCAGCTTCCTGCACACAGTGATGTCATTTTTGATCCTCACTAATAAGTTACAATAAAGATATTTTTGTGGCAGATAGATACATTCAAACGTCTCCTGTCATCTAAATCAACCTGTTAATGTACCAGCAACACTCAGGAGTTTGGTAGCTATTTTGCCATTTAGCACATGTACAAAACACGAACTGGTTCAGAAGAAGTAGTCACTAAGCACATCTGACATTACCTGTCTGTCACAAACATCTCATCTACTCCATTCTGAGACTATTTCATTATCCCCAAAAATGTTTCAAAACAAGCATGTGATTATTCAACATTAACAGGCTGCATATGTGAAATATGACATTGTTCAGAGTACTTAATTTTCTTTCTCTAAATGGTTTCAGAGTATTACCACAAATTCCTATTACATCATTCAGGGTCCTTATTAAATTCTTATTTTTGCTGTTCGGGTTTGTGTGTGTCTTTTGTGTTTGCTGGGGGTTTTCTGTTTGGCCTTTTTAATAAAAGCAATTCCAACTGATGCAAATGAATAAAATAGGACCATATGAGTTGAAACACTTTTCATTACATGGGGAGGTTAGGGACCACCAATATAGAGACAGATAAAAGTAATCCAAAATCTTTAACACATTCTTTTATAATACAGCTGCCTAAATGATGCCAAAATTAGAAATGAGTAGAGTTATTGCCACTTGATTATTCACAGCTGAACACAAGTGTCTGAGCTTACAGCTTTAGGAAATAACCTTTTTATGCAGATTTTTCATTGCTTTAAGTAAAAGATAGTACAATGCATGTTGAATATTTTGTTTCACTGCAAGTGCTTTTAAATAGGATAGACCAAACAAAATGAAATTACTGTATTTAGGTGGTCTTAATAATATATAAAATAAAACTATTTTAGTTATGAACTTCTGCGATTAAGTAGTAGACATAATCCCTTGTTGTTGACTAGGTCTCTGGGTTTTTAAATGGATGATTAAGTATGTAAGGCCAAAACCAGCTGAACAGAAGAGTGTATTTGCTTAACAACATCACACTTTTGCTTTTACAGTATACACACATAGGTGCTTGTTTCTTCCATGTGTTGTCTCTTTGCTTAAAGTACAATTTAACATTGCTTTTTGCCATGCCATCTAAAGATTGTAGCTTTGAGGATAGTTTAAAACTTGCAGATACAGATATGTTTTCTGGCTTCTCCAGATGCCAGCTCAGTGCAAAGGATGCAGCATGTGGGGAACACCCATCTTCCAACTACAGGCACACTGTGTTGACTACTAACATTTGTTTCTGCACTGAAGGGAAGTTGAGAACCGTGCGTCAAACACCAACAAAGAGCATGCCAACACACAGCCTTTCCTACTTGGAAAACTTCATATGCAACATAATCCCTGTTTCAAGTTTTTGTTTTATAAAACATGTTCCTGGCAGATGTAGTCAGGGGCGTACTTCCCTTTCACCATCCTCTGCAACCCACCCACACACTTCTCCAAGGCTGGATGCTGTACCCACAAAACAGATTCAATATACATCAATTCTGAAGTGGAAAAGAGTGCATAAAGCTCTGGAAGTTCATTAGTATTTCTGGAGTTCTATTCCTACATCTGTAGCAGTCATCATATATTTGCCATTAACATAAATTTATTCAAATATGAAGAAGCTGTTACAGCAGTTCTCTATCTGCAGTTCTTGAAACATGTTGTGATGATTAAAAATCCCACACGCATTGAGAAAACTTTACAGTGCATAAATTTGTTGCAATACCCTCATACCCTTTTCTCATTTGAAGCACTCAAAGCACTCTTGGCTCTGTACTGGGTATTTTCTGTAGACTATTACATCCTGCCATCAACTACACCGGTCAAAAGTTTGCTAATTTAAAAAGCTCACTTTCATGGCACTTGGACTTCAGTTGCCTATGCAGATTTCCCAGTGAAGTCTGGATTTTGAATATTATTGGATGTGATTAAACACTGGATACTTTTTATGTGTACGCACACATTCCACTCCTGCTTGACGTGTTGCCCAAAGGACAAAGTAGTCCAAGTATAATTTTTTGTTCTCTGAAATAGTTTGTTTCTGACCTTATTACATCAAAGTATCATAAAGTTACTGCTTTAAATACCTCTACATATATGATATGCCTACTGACATCTTCAAAGGACTTTTTTTTTTTCTTAACCAGAGGAAAATCAGCTTACAAGAGGATGAAAACTCTGTGGAAAAGATCTAGTGATAAAACACTTTTTCTCAGACTGAATGCTGAACAGCTCTTGAATGTCAACAAAACCAGCAGCAAGGAGGAAATTGTCTCTGTGTCTCTTCCAGAAAAAAAATTCTTTTGGTTTCATGCCTTTATGACCATTCCAGGCTCTCAGTCACTGGTATTAATCAATCATTGATCAGTTGTCAGACTATGACATCATGTCATTTTAAGGTTTGCAAATATGGGAAATTCCAAGCTGATACAATTCACACTTTGGTAATAGACTACTCCTTTAATCAGTGCACAGCAGTACTAACAGTCAGGTACAGAGTCCTCTCCTGTCTCCAGTGTTAGTAAAAATTAATTTTTTTCTCTCACATATTCTTGTCAAGTCTATGGTAGACCACCTGATTTTTCATCTCCTGTTATTTTTTTCCTTTACAAACATATTGAAGATTATTTATTTATTGACTTATTTTTAAATCAATGGCTACAGCAAGCAGTCCCACACAACTGCCCTTATTAGGGGAGGACCACTGACTTGTATTTTCAACCTGTTTCTTGTTTGCTGTATTTGATGACCACATTTGCTTGCTAGTGGAAGAGAGACAAGAGCTCCAACTTCATATCCTGCATTTTTCCTTTGATTTACCTTACACTTGTTCAGTTATCCATTCTCTAGCCTGTAGATCCCAAAAATGCACCACCCTTCTCAGGGAAGTTGTGCCCTATCCTGATAATTATTTCAGGTTGTTTTTTTTTTTTTTTTTGCTTTCCTGATCACTGCTATACTTTTGGAACAAAGCATAATTCTGGGGGTCAGGTCAAAAACCTGAAATGTCACCTTTTGAAAAATCATTTTCTTGATCAGCTACAAAAAAGTAGGCCCATCTTCTAAAAACCACGATCTTTGACAGCAAATATTCTCCTTCCCAGGATCTTCCTTGGTGATCTTCCTTGGTTCATAGAATCAAATCATAAGTCATGCTGGAAAGAAATTCGGTGGTAATCTACTCCCATCTACAGAAAGCCGAGTCCACTCTGAATTCAGATCAGGTTGCTCAGGGCTTCGTCAGGAAGGACTTGAAAAATCTCAAAGACAGAGATTCCACAGCCTTGCTAGGCAACCTCTCTCAAAGCTTAATTATCCTCACAGTGAATGGATATTTCTCCTTAAGACTGAGCCTCTTATGTCTTGATTTACGTACATGGTGTCTCATCTTCTGGCCAAGCACCTCAGTGAAGAGCCCTGCTCTGTTCACTTGATTGCTTCCTTATCTGTAATGGAAGGCTGCCATTGGGTTATCCTGCCCTTGAAGCATCTCGTGCAGGCTGAACAAGCTCCATTCCCTCATCTTCACAAAGGATGTATGCTTCAGTTGCCAGCTGTTCTGGTCACCTTCCACTGAATGTATTCCAGCCATTCTATGTCTGCCCTGAACCGGGCTGGCAGAAAGAGGGGAGACAGTGCTGAAACCTCAATACAATATTCCAGGTGGGTTCTGACAAGCGCTGACCCAAAAGGGGAATGGAACACTTCCATCAGTGTACTGTCTAATACAGACAAAGCTGTCAGCTTTCACTGCTGCCAGGGGACACTGCAAGACCCCACATTTGTCTACTGAACTTCAAACAAATTTGCTCATCCCTTGCCCACCTCTGATGAAGCGTCTGGTGCAGTTCCATGGAGAAGCGTCTCTCTTCCTTATGTGTTTGTGACACTGTCCTGAACTTAACTTCCTAGATGCCACCACAAAACCAATTGCTATTGCAAAAAATGAATTAAAATTTCTCCTTATTTTATGGCTTAACAACATTTAAATACAGCATGGAAACTTCTAAGACACTTTCTCAGTTCAACTTCCCCAACCACATCTGAAATGTTGGAGAATGGCTCAACTTGAGCATTGAGAGGGTGAAATCGCAGGCATTAAAAAAACCCTCCCTCACCAGAAGAGCAATCTTTGTTTTCTCTACAGTGATGGAGAAGTAATTCTACTGTTCATGAGACTGAGAAAAATGAGATTGCAAAAATTTGATTCTGGCTCTGACAGGTATTTGATTGGAGAGATTATAGGCTCTAAAATGTTTGGAATAGAGATTGTACTCCAGCATTGCCTATGTTTAGGGAATACGTTCGCCAGACAGTAAACACTAGAGAAGAAAATCAGCTAAATTAAATAATAATTTAAATAGAAGAGATGCTTGTCTTAAATTTTTGTCAAAAATGTAATTGCTCACTGTAGTCTGACACGATAGAGGCTAAGTTCTATTGCTTGAACTGTTCTTGACAGATTTTAATGTTAATTGGTTTGGGGAAGATGCCAGACAATCTAAAACATTTGCTGCAAAACAAATGTGAAGGAAATATGTCTCAGAGTGCAGAGTCTCACAATTCGCTTACAACTGAAGAGAACAAGCACCATTCTCTACAGAGAATGACAGAGTGAGACAAAGAAAAAATTAATTCTAAGAAGTGGCAAGTAACAAGCAACTATGCCACAAGATTTACGTCCTGCACATTAAGCAGCAATAAAACATTAATTTCACCATTGTAAAAATGCTGACTATAAACTCTAGCAAGGTCTCGGAAAAAATACAAAGCAGTTGCAGTCAGCAGGATCTTTTCTGTACACAAATTACCATTTATGGCTAGCAAAAGGAAGAAGGTAAAATAGTGGAAACTGAATTGTGAAGAAGTGCCTCAGAGAGAAGGCAAAAAAGATTGTCTCACCCCAGATACTAACTCAAAGCACTCATCCCACCTGCTCATTCCCCAGGCCACAGCTGCAAATGGTAATCTAGAACAACTGAACTACAGACCACCCGTTTTTATTTTGGGATGTAGCAAGGTTATTGCACCTCAATACATTTAACAGATCAACAGGGCCACTGTTTCCAAAGGAAAGGGACCTTTGAACTGCATTGGCATGCAAAGCATCTTGTGTTGGTTGTGAAGCAAGTGGAATCTCAGACTTCCCAGGGCACATTCAACCCTGGAGAACCCCTTCTCATACAGGACCACCATGTCTTACACATAACAGAAGGACTTAGCATCACAACATGATTTGGAAGGGGTGACTTTGAATCATGAAGTGGTCTGGATGCCCAGTTCTGGTTAATTTTCATTAACAGAGTGTGCACTTGGCTACTTAACAGCCTCACAAACTGATGAAAAATTGAAAAAACATCTTTGAGTAAATCTGCAAAGACACGGAGGTTAGCCACGACGATTTCTCTGTCTCAATGGAGACCTGCTTCCCAGATCCATTAAGGACACATGAGCACATGCAGACTGCTGTCTGTTCTTTGTGTAACAGAACTTTAGATCTGCATAGTCTCCACTTGCTCTTCTGTCCACTTGCTCTTCTGTTTCCAAAAGCCAGCAAGAAAGTACTTCTTCAAAATGAATGAATAAAACACTTCCATAGGCATAAGAGGTGCCAAAAAAGGGGGAAAGGAGTGGAGGAGAATGAGAGTCTTTGTGTAGTACTTTTGAGTAAACAGCAAACAAAATCTATTACTCCAATAAGTAATCAATATATCAACATAGAAAAGGTTCTGTGCCAAGTGCAGCAGCAGTGAAACACAGACATAACCAACTGCAAAATACCATCCTTCTCCTTCAGAAGAAAAATAGACTGTGAATCTCTCTACCATTTAAAAAGAAACCCCAGCTATTTATCCAAACATAAAGGCTCAAAAGCAACCCAAAGTTTAGCAGATAAAGGAAACAGAGAGATAAGAGAAAGGGAATAAGAATTTTATAACAGCAGAGAATGTAAACAAAAGTGAAAGGCATTATTTCTCTTAAGAACAATTGATGACCCACTGAAAAAAAACACAAGGAAATTCTTCCATATATCTAAATTTTTTAAAGTAATAGATCTTCCAGTACAATTAGCTTATAGTAAACATTTGCTGAATTAATTATCTATGCATACAATTTCTACATTTCTTTGAAAGCTAAAATTTATCATTAAAAAGTTCCTAATTTTTTATCTGCTGAAGTTATTTACATCTTTAAAATCAGTGTAATTTTTAAACTATTAAATTTAAACTTTAAAAAAATTAGCAATTAAATAATTTTGCACAGAACCACTGACACCATGCCACCTGTATTTAAAAAACCTCATTTATTTAAGAAATTGTAGTGATTACTTTCTAAAGCCTGGTACAGGTCATACTTCTGTAATTTATTCTTTATATAGTACCAATTAAGCATTACTATTTTTCATTATAATGAAATAGTATCTAAGCATTGTAAGAAGATCATCTTTATCATAGAAAGAAGTTTTAAATACAGCTCACTTCATGAGACTGCTACTAATGAGCTGTAATGACCTACTGCAAATTCATTAATGCTAATAATTTCCCCTGCCCCTCAACACTGCAGCAGAGACAGACCTGACCTTTCCTTCCAGAACCAAGTCCTCAGAAAAGGCATCTCCCCTTTTACAGGGAACTAAATCCCTGTGGCCAAATCAAGGAAATACTGACTTGCTCAACTAACTCCATAGTCTCTTCCATAAAAAATGTCCAATACCACCCATTTCAGGCCGGTCTGCAGAAATCTGTCTGAAATGTTAAGCAAGTTTACCTGTGAGACACAATTGCTGAATACAGTGGTTATTTACTCTACATTTTCTTTAGAAGAATATTTCCAGATAACAGTATCAAGCCCAACAAATCAGGTCTTCTAGTGGAGATGTAAACAGGATCTATTCTGCTCATGATTTTTCAGAAGAGAGACTGGAAAACAAACAGATCTGTTTCATTGTTTTCCCTTTTCTGGATGTTGCTCTACAGCTGCTACAGAAGCTTGTAAAAGACTTAGCAACTCTCCCATACTTGAAGACACACACACATATTATATTGTGACAACATTTAACTCTGTGCCCCAACATGTGAGGTTGGACAACTGGGCTGGCCCACGTGTTGTCAAGCTTGCAAAGGTTTCACAAACCCATGCTACTAAACCAGAGACCAGCATTTCCAGAGTTATGTGGAGACAGCTGCTTCTGATCAGGTTGGGAATTCAGCCTATTGCCCATGACATTCTTAATGCTCTGGTTTACATGGAAACTATGAAAATCCAGTTGTTCTCTCACCTACATGAGAGAATCTCAAACTGAGAGGCACAAGCCTGAAAGATGCAATTTGCATCTTCTAGAAGGGCAGGTGGGCAGCAATGGTTTCACACTGAGATTGCAAACCAAGAGAAAATCATCCCCCACACACACCTTTAGCAATACCTTTCAGGGCTTTTAAGAAGCCATTGTAAGAAATACAGCACTGAATTTGAGACTGCAATAAGAAACCCGAAAAAACAATAATTAATACAACCAGCACCCTAAAGACAAAAGGTATGTCCATTTTAAGGAAATATTCATTGAACATATTGTAAACCCAAATATCTCAGCAGGTGACATCTGATTATGATACTAAAGTTCCATGAAATCTCCTAAACTAGGAGAAATACAAGTCAAATACTTTATCATTGACAATCACAATTTTACAAACCAAAGATTTTACATTCTCGATTCAATGTAGGCTTTTTCATTTTTTTAAATATCAATTTTTTGTGGTCATTTATTTTCAAAGAAATAAGAAACACCATACTTAATTTTTTGTGACCTTTCCCTGCCCTCAACACAAGAATCCTCTTAGTATTTATAGGCTTCCACAGTAGAATTATGAATCCAATGTTTCTCTCCAAGATTCAGTCCAGATATGCTTTTTCTCAGCCAGCTAGTTGAGTCTGCCAAGGCTAAGCAATTTCTGTCAGCCTTGGTTTTCACCAAGGAAAGTGTTTATTGCACGTGCAGTCAGTCAGTGCCATTCTCTACGATTAGGGTTGACTGCCACATGGGGACAGGCATGCTGTACATGTCAGTGGTGTATCCACCTCTCTGGAAGGTCTCTACTTGAAGCAACAGAACACCACTAAAATATTGTCTGAAATAGTTACCATGCATACTACATTTTTTTACTTCATCCCAAAAAAGAACAACAATTTTTTAGCAGCCTGGGTATGATAACAGCAGATTCCCTCCCACTTAGTATGCATGAGGCTGAAGGAGATATTTGATGTCTGAGGCAGAGCAGCTCCTAGCATGTCCCTTGTGTAGGGCAAATAGATGCTTTGGCTAGAATTGGTTTTGATTGTAATTCTTTTGTTGTTTATTGGGGGGTGTTGGTGGGCAATTTTTTGAGTTTTGTAGCTTTGGGAGGTTTTCTGGGGAGGACAGTGGTTGGGCTGCTTTTGGTTTTAAACTTGAAAGTTGTTCAAGTAGGGGTCTAACAGAACTGTTGCAACCACTTCACTTGCGTAGGGCTGACTGAGACATGGATCTAAATCCTGTTATTTAGCATACAGCCATGCCTGCATAAATCCCTTGTGCCGTGATCTCCCAGACTCTCTGTCTTGGATACAGGCTCCATAATTGATCAGAGGGGAATTTAAGAGCAAAATAAGTTTCAAACAACTACCTCACAAGAAATGTTACTGTAATGGGATTACTGTATAGGATATACTTTTGATGGGGCTCTAAAGTTTATTCAACAGTAGGCAAGTACATTATTTAGTAAACCATGCTGATGTATCACACCTTCAGCATTTCTGCGATTGATATACTCTGCCCAGGTAAGAACCAGCTCAAAGCCCCATTGAAGCCAGGCTCAAGTTAATCTACATGAAATAAATCAGCAGTGCTGAATAGCATCAAAGCTACACTGCTTTAGGTAACACACATTCATAGAAACTGCCATGCCTTTCCATTCAAAGGTATCAATGCATTTTTTAATTTAAGGATTTTGTAGAGGTATAAATTACATTTCATCAATTATTTCAAAACAGCCAAATGGAGGAATTAGAATAAGATGATTTTTAGCATTTGTTGTTTATTTTGGATAGCAAAAGGCAAAGATAATTGCCTTTTCTTTTTTTTTAAATACCAACTGTGTTTCAGGCAATTTACAAACATTAGGATTGTTTTAAAATGAAATGACCTAACATTTGCCAGATTTCCTCTGCCAGAAAAAACAATTATGTGCAAAAAGGTTTGAGAGATTATTAAAGCCTGTAACAGTCATAGCATTAAAAGAGTCCAAACACAGCTCAGTGTTTTGCAACACAGCATTAAAGAGCAAATGGAAAAAAATTATACTACACAGTAACAAAGACACTATTACAGATTTTTGATTCTGAAAACACCTCATATATTTACAGCTTCATAACACTACTTAGCAAAACAGGTAGTCCATGAGAGAGGCAAAACACTAACAAAGAAATACTGATGAGTTTCATATAAACTGTGAGAACAGCTCAACTCTCACAGCCACCTGGTGCATCCAAACTCAGCAGCCAAGAATCCAGCACATAAATGAAATCTCCAGATCCAGCAAACTGCAATAGTGAGGCAGTATCTGTGCAATATACAGTCACTGTCCAGTCTGCAGCAGTAATTCCCTAGGCCATGCAAGTAAAGAACATAAAGCATGGAAGAATCACAAGGAAGAGCGAGAATTATGGCTGTTAATACTTATGTCCATAAACACATAATTTTCATAAGGACATATTAAGATTTATACATCCTAAAAATCAAAAAAGACAGGATTGATTTTAAGTAGTATTTCATATACAACTCTCCCCCAATTAATAACGCCAACGATGTTCTTTTCTGGACAAAGCAAGGCCAAGAATTACATTTGTTCCTTTTTGTGGAGAAATCTTCTCTAAAATCCAAGATTGTTTTGTTTCTCATCACTCTGATGTATCTAGGCTTACATCTTACACCTTTAGCAGAAGCAAACACAACAGAAAAAACAGTTTAATTAAACTAGATTAACTAAATTCAAATGTGAACACAAGCATATCAAAAGCTTGGCTGCAGAGGATGTTTTCCACCATATTTGGAACTCATTTTTCACATCATCTGCTAAGCATCATAGAGCAAGGCACTTTCACATCTTCAGCTTTTCTCAGTACCACTCGTGCAGAGTCAGACATTTACTTGAGGAGAAGTTTCCCCATTCTGTGGAGAAGTTTCCCCATTCTGTATTAAACAGCTCCATATTTCCCTGTCCAAGGTGTCCACCCCACATCCTCTCCCTCAGGTAAAATCACGATACACCATCCCTACAGACTAGGACCCTGAAGTTAGTCAAGTTTAGTTGCTATAAATGAACCGCAGTCTAAAGGCTTACGCTCTTCTCTGTCAGTGGGAGCAAGTATAATTGTTAAAGCCTGGAGTCAGTAACTTTCTAAACTAAGTTCTGTAACGCACAGTAGTCTTCCTAGGAGGAAAATAAAGAAATAAAGCACTTGTGTAAGCACTTAATCAGACAACATTTTATTTTAACCTAAACTTCAAAGTTTCTCAACTACTGAAAATTAAAAAGCATTTAATTTTACTTTTTGAATAAAAACTTGACTTTTTTTCTAACCTAGTGTTAAAATGTGGGGGAAATATAAAATTATATCAGTAGCTGTGGGTTCTAAAGCATAAATCAATTTTGTTTCAATACCATATGCATGTTAAATGTCTTTTCTATTGACAGCCATATTTTATAATTATTCAATGGTCACGTTTTATAGGTTTTTATCTACTTACTGCAAGACTAGCCTGGAAAATGTGTAAGCATTTTGCATCTTACATCTGCTATGTAAGCATTTCAGGAGAAAAGCTGTGCTCACAAAGAAACACAGGACTCCCTTATTCTTTTACTAGTATCCTAGTGATACTAGTGACTACTGGTCACTTTACCAGCGACTACTGGTTTGGATCTTCAATTGTGAAATTCAAGTTATCTTAACTCTACAGTGAGAGTTCTCTTAGCATAGGAACAACTGGCAGGAAGCCAGCTGAACAGTAAACTTTTCTAATCAAATAAAAAGATGATACATTGACTTAACACTGGTTCTGCTTCGTCTCTCCTCACCCTTCTCCAGGATCTAAATTAAATAATACAATGCTTCTTTCAGAATCCTGGTGAATGATAAATAGTAATCCTGATGGAGACAACTTCTTTGATGTTGTAGGAAATTGTATTTTAAAGGAATTTAAATAAAATATGTTAATTTGTGGCAAAAAATAGAAAGACCTGAAAAAAATGATGAAAGCCAGTAAACCTGAGATTTCATAAGGTTACCAGCATGCTAATTATTCATTTACCTTGTAATCTTTACATCTTCTTAATAAAGGCAGTATTGGATGGATTATCCGTAGAATCTTTCAGATAACTGAATTCATTCAACATGAGTAGGATGTATTTCCAGTAGAAGCACTTAAAAAGATCTCTCTCCTACTTGACAAAATTTTCAGCCCACATCTCTGCAGCTAAAAGGACAGATGACTAAACTCAGACTAATAAATGATCAGTTTACTGCTGGTGAAAATACATTTAACACTTCTTGGAATCGAATTTCAAGTTAATTTTGTTACAGCAAATCAAAATCAATTCATGTAAACAACACACATTTTTTTTCCACTGTCTATTTGCTTCTGTAAAGTCTACTCCTCCAGACTGATGTATGATGCCAAACATTTTTCTGCCTAGGTACAGTATGGCTTGCACAGGCATCCCACTGGATGAACTTTCCTAATGTTATTACTGTGTTACAGTCTCCAGTCTCTCAGGCCTCTTCCCTACACCTACAAGTAGATCCACAGCACACATTTCGGCGGCTTTGGGGGAGCAGTGTGTACACCGCACCTTTTACCTCACAACTGCATTTATTATGAAGATTTAAAGATTACAAGGTAAATGACTAATTAGTATGCTGGCTCAGATAGAACCGTGGTCTTGCCACGACCCCTGTACAGACCTAGGAACCTCTGCTACCATCATCCATATTATAAACAACAGACTACATCTCATTTTGGCAGAACAAAGCATCTTGATATCAATGAGAGAACTTTGTGAGAGCCCAAGTTAAAGAATAACTGGAAACCCCCCAAATTTAGAAAGACTTCCCAGAAGTGAACAGCAGTATCACAGAAAAGGATTCTCCATGCATGAAGAGCAGCTTGTTTTACAGAGATGTTATGGAATGGAGGTACAAGTCAAACCACTGATTTCTTTCTCCTATTAATTCACCATACGCATGGCAAGGGGTGGAAAAAACTAAGCAAGAAATTAAGTTACACACTGATTAGACCAGTGATGGCTGTGAAATACATGAGTGTTTATCATTTCTTTCCAGACTTAACTTATCAAGTACCTTGTACCTATTCAAACAAAAAGACCATCATCCTGAAAGTCCCACAAGCAATCCACAGCTTTTTTTCCCAAACATTTGAGGAAGATGAAGCAAAACCTCCGCCTTTCTTGTCATTTAAAACAAAACCAAAGCAGCTTTTGTTACTGCTTTGACCTGATACCTACGGCATAAGGGTCTCCTGCAGGAAGACACAAACCAATAACCCCCTCCCTCCTCACACCCCGCTTACGCCCACCAGGCAGCACCGCCGACACGAGCAGCGCTCCAGGCCCGACGCACTGGAGAAGCACAACAACATCTTGGTGATTGAGCTTCTCTGTGTGTGTTTTTCTGCTTTCATTTGGGTTTCTAAGTGTTTCTCCAGCGCTTAACTGCTCACAGATGGGATATTTGCGGCAAACATATGCACCACCCCACCGAGACCCCATAAGACTGCCATAATCTTTAGTTACGTCAGGAGAAATGCGTGCCATGGTTCACTGGTGAGCAGATGCCGGTTGCTATGTAGGGAACGTTGCTCCATTACCGCGGTGTTCCTGTAGCAAACCTCACAGACGAATGAGGTGGGTTTGTTTTTAAACAAGGCTGCCCTCACTCACTCACACTCTGGCTTTCATACCCAAATATTCACCCAGTGAGGCTGCAGGGTCAGAGTGTCACTGCCATTCATCCATGGCCTCCCAGGAGGATTTGGGAGCCAAGGTGCTCACAGGGTGAGCCCTCTTCCTGTCGGGGTGGCAGCCACAGGCAGCTGTGTGTGGCTTCTCCCAGGCTTCAGGACCTGCCAGTGATCAATCTTTCCATCCTGAGAGCCACCAGGGCCTCATCACTGCCCCTTAACCCAGGGCTGAGGAAAAGCTGCATTTAGACTTGTTCCTTCCTATAGCCCCTTTCCTGCAATTTATTCCTCCTGGTGCTTTCATACACATACATTCCTGACCAGATCAAATTTAACAATGCTGCTGGAATCCTCTGCACATAAAGTAGCCAGGATCAGGCCCCACTGATTTTTCCAGCTACATCTCAGTCCACGGCTAGTACAGGAGACTATGGGAGGATATCTTCAGAAAAACAAAATACATTCTGGGTGAGCATGCAACAAATAGCCTATCACAGAATTTTCTTCCTAATCCCTTTGTACTCAGCAGACACCCTGGTGAATATATACCTTATATATATATATACCTTATATATATATAGTATATATATATATATATACCTTAATGTATAAGGTCATATTTTCTGTCTTAATCCCATATAAGGAAACTTTTTTTTTTTGTACTTACAGTTCTCTAAGGCCTGGTAATCTTTTTACTCTCCAAATCTAATTTTTTTTTACAGAAGTTTACAGCCAGTTACTTAATCCTCATATAAAAAAGCTAATCAGCCTTTTCTTATATGAGATAGGACTTAACATTGTAAGGTCCATTATTTTTTTCCAGAAAAACATCAGCCAGGCATAAAAGCATAGAGACTTCTACAATCCCACGCACACAAATCTGACTCCCACTGCATTCACTGCTTGAAGCCAACCTACTGCACATTAGGGGAGCAGAGGCCCAAATGCATGACAGTGCATTTTACTGGCAGAAGCAGCAGCTTTATATTAAGGGTTTTATCACCATCTGCAAATTTACAATTCCAAGCTATGCATGTATTTTGGTCTGCTTGATTCTTTTCCAAGCATTCCTTGATATAATTCAGAATCAGCCTTCCAGCTGAACTGGTTTCTTGTGCAGCTATAACTGATGCATTTATTCATTAGCTTTGGTAAAGCCCTAGGCACAATGACAGCATGAATAATATACAAAGTAAAGCCCAACATGCTCAAGAAATACCATGGTTTAATACAGAAAGCAAATAAAATAGGGATGGGGAAGTGGGGGGGTCTCCTCCCTTTCTCCTTTTAAGAAACGTGGTCAAACCACAATCTTGATAGGCAAGATAAGCAAGTTCCTTATTTTTCCCGAGATGTGAGCATATTGGAACATAAATGAGCTGAAATACATATGGCATGTTCAATTCAAACACTCCCATAAAACTGCATAGACTACTATTAGCTTAAATTTAGAGAAATAAACTACTTACATTTTAGTTATAAAGTTTAGTCATTCTCTATTATGTCCAATAATTTTGCTCATAACTCATATACAGGAAAGGAGGTCACACAAACCTTGTCAAAATATAACTGGAAGCAATAGTCTGAATTCATTAGTCCTATAAACTTTTAATTTAATCCTCCAATACAACATAAGCAGTAAGAAGTATTCCTATCAAGCTGAAACACCTCTAAAACTTTCAGCCAAATATCTTCCATGCATAGTGGGGCTTGTCCTCTACACTAAATGAAAAGAATCCTCACCTATACGACCTTCTCTACCCTCTTCTTTGCCTCATACAGAACAGTTCATCTAGTATTTTTCAGCAAGTATCAGGCTGTATGGTCATTGCAACAGTATGAATTTGGTGAGTTTAGGGGTAGCAGGGGCTTCAGAGTTCTTCAGGAAGGAGAGCTTTCTAGTGTGCTGGCATTTAACTCTCATTTAAGGGGCAGAATAAAAGCTACCAGGCAGTTTCATCTTCTCACTAAAGCCTCAAAAAAACTAAAGTATACAGAATATAAAGACTAATGTTTTAAATTAAAATAGACAGAATCATTTACTAAAAGCCAAAACGATATATGGAAGGTTCTGTAAAGCTACAAAGAAACACAGAAGGTTCTTTCCTTTTTTTTTTAACTAATAAAGAGAAATAAAACATTTTTTACACAGATCATGTAATATACCAAGTATTTCACAGGATTTCCTATTTGCCTTGGGACTTAAGTTCATTGTAAAATTACCCTTAAACAAATATTACACCATGATTTTTGCTGTTTATATTGTAGTACTCCTTTAGTCAGCACTGTGTAAAGTTCAGTTTAAGAAGTGCACAGCAGGGTTAAGTACATAGCAAGAAAACTTAAGAGTCTTGGTGACCCCCATACCACAGTGCCTCCCAGGTTCCCACTGGACAAAGAAATCTCTGACAAATAAGCATTACATTTCTCTGAAGTTCACAATGGGAACAGAATAAAATCAATGCACATAATAGGTGATGAAGCCAGTTATTGAACCAGCTATTTCTAACAATATTATAGTATTTTTATGCTAGTTTTTAAATATCTGAACATTGTATGGTCATCTTGATATGCAGGTTTTTCTTTCATAATGTATTATGTAGGGTTTTCTTATTTTTTAAAATACAACTGCAGAATAAATAGCAACACCCACGATTAAACTGAATTGCCTGAGATCATTAGGCAGGATATACACTGTCACTCCTTCATTAGCTCTCTCTTTGATTAAATAACAATGGAAGTTATTTACAGATGCTAAAAATCAGCAGCAGACACTCTTTACTAAATAAAAAACAACACCATAAAAATAAATGTACAAACAGAAGAAAGAGAGAAAGACAAAATTACATTACATTAAAGCTACATTAAAGAAACAGGAAAGAATTCAATAAAGAACAAGAAATAATTAAAAGAACCCAAACACAACAACAAAAATCTCACATCCAACCAAACAAAAAAAACCCCACACCATATTACTAAAACATCCAGTAGGAACAAAATTAAATATGTAATTTTACCATAGATTAAAAATTTGTTCCTCACTTAGCCTCATAACATCTTGTCTGAGCTAATCCAGTGCTCAGACATTTAGTAATGACCTACCAGGCATTACTATCTTATCCTGAAGATCCTTGTGACAAACAATCCTTATTCCTTCCAGGATTGTAAAAATGGATAAATCTCCCCCAAATCAAATGGGTCTGTGCAGTTTGCTGCCATGACAGCTATGCCTCGCTGCAAGGGCTCTCCCTGCCAGGGCACACTTGAACAAAAATTACTCACAGTCCTCCTCTTATACTCCTGTCTCCCACCTTTTGAACCAAGGAAGTGTCTTTTCTCCTGGTAAAACTTGATGGTTTCTTAATGTAAAAAATCATTCAGGCTTCTCTGGGGACCTCCTGAGAGGGGAAGGTCCAGGGAGCTGTATGTCTCTTGTCACTCAGAGCTACACAGTCAGAGCAGGCCCTTTCATTCAACTCCTTGTGGTTTCATCACTGCTTTCATCCCACGTGCACAAACAGCTGGGCAAATGCTCCTGGATTCACTGCAGGTACAAGTATGCTCACAGCACGTCATGCCTACCTTGGGGGTGCCAGAATTGCAAGGATACACACAGAAACCACTTCCACCATCAGCAACAACCTGGGATCCCCCAGCAAGCAAAATGCTTTAATCTCACATCTGAGCACTGCCTGCAGTAGAACAGGACATGGAAGTGGAAAGCTGGACGAAGAAGCAATAGTCCTTCCAAAACCTGGCAGTAATCTAGTACAACAGATGGGCAATTCATAGATAAGACCACCGGCTCAGAGAAAAACTCATTTCATCAGATCCTGAAGAGCCTATCGCACTGGAATTTACCGCAAGAGGATGACAACAGGCACACTGTTTTCAGCTACAGCAAAGTATTATTTCCCCAGAATGGTTTAGGTTGGAAGGAATGTTAAAGACCATCTAGTTCCAACCTCCCCACCATGGGCAGAGATACCTTTCAATAGACCAGGTTGCTCAGAGCTCCATCTAACCTGGTCTCAAAGGCTTCCAGGGATGGAACATCCATAGTTTGTTTCAGCAATCTGTTCCAGTGCCACACCACCCTCATTGTAAAGAATTTCTTCCTAATATCTAACCTAAACCTACCCTCTTTCAATTTAAAGACATAATCCTTTGTTCTGTCACTACAGGACCTTAGAAAAAGTCCCTCTCCAGCTTTCTTGTAGACTCCCATTATTACAGAATGCTGTGATAGTATCTGCCTGGAGCCTTCTCTTCTCCAGGCAGAAGAATCCCAATTCTCTCAGCCTGTCTTCATAGGAGAGGTACTCCATCCCTGTGACCATGTTTGTGGTCCTCCTTTGGACTTGTTCCAACAGGTCTATGTCCCTCTTATATTGGGGCCCCCAGAGCTGGATGGAGGGTTCCAGGTGGGGTCTCAGCAGAGCAGAGGGGCAGAATCCCCTCCCTCCCCTGCTGCCCACACTGCTTTGGATGCAGCCCAGGACACGTTTGGCCTTCTGGGCTGTGAGTGTCCATGGCTGGGTCATATCAGGTTTTGTCCCCCAAAACTGCCAAGTCCTTCTCCACATGGCTGCTCTCAAACCATTCTCTACCCAGCCCATATTTGTGCTTGGGATTGCCTCCACCCAGGTGAATTTTGTTTGAAATACTTAAAAAATACAAAGAATCTTGTTTACACCAACTGTATCTATCTTCCAACATGACCTAAAAAACCCCATATCACTGATATGAAGACAGCTTTCACACTCAAAGTGAAATACACTTCAGAGGCTCAGCAGAGAGCTAGTACTTCACATCAGCCCTTGTACAGCCTTAAATGTATTAGCAAGTTAGGGTCCATGTGATGATACACTTTCTGCTGAACATATGAAAAGGGCATATTTCACAGCTACAGCAGAAACCCAAGCTCCTCACATCAGCAAAAAAGCCCAGGAAAACACAGAAACGCAGAGCTGGCCTTAGCTGGAGTCAGCAAGCAAAGATGCCCGGTTGCATTGATGGATCATGTAATAGGCTCGATGCTTTGATGAATATTCACCCTTACAGACCTTTTCTTCACCTTCTCAGACAGCTTCCAAAAATACCATAGGAAGTTATTTGCAGTACAGTGCCTCTGCTTGGCCAAAGTTTTCTAAAGCACTAAAGTCGAATATAATTTTTTTGGTGGGGGAAAGTCTAGTTGTTGGTGAAATATCACATTGAAGAGAGAAGCACAGAATAGAACACTGTTTCAATAGGATTCTTTCATCAATTAAAACTCATCCAATATATAAAATGCAATGCCTCTGCGGTTGAAAACAAAATGTTTCATTTAACTTAAATTTTCTATTTTATCAAAATTTCAGCAACTCCACATCTCAAAAGTCTGCCCCTAATAAAAATTTCATTCCTTTTCAGCATTTGTGATACTTGAGCTTATTAAAATATATCAAGTTAATACCTGGTAAAGATCATTTCAATTTACAAAAGGTTGCAGGTTGCGAATGAGTGAATTTATTTAAAGGTATTCTTGAAAATTTACATTGACATTTGAACGTGAGTTTATTCTGTGCACACCAAAATAGCTTGGCTCTTTTACCTAGACACCTGAGAAATCACACACTTGTAAATAACAGCAAGCAGATGGAGTAATTTCTATTTCCCCAATATTAGCTGCAGAAGCTTATTAAGGCTCTGTAGTAAATGTGCAACTTCATGTTCTTCCTCAAACTTCAAGATAAATATGACATTAAATGAAAGGACACATTTTAATGTAACATTTAGGAACTAATTTTGACTAATTTTAACTGACTTCTGAACAGTGTCTGAACTGGATGCAAATGACAAATAGTTGGCGTTTATCTGCAAGTGTTGTTCCTGTATCACAGAAATACTCATCTGAGCCTGAAAAAATACACTCCATCTCTCCACAGAGTGGAAGCAGCTGCAATGACAACTAATTTTTGGCAACTCTAGTTCCTATCTACTTTCACATAGCAGAAGCAGGCTCAATCACATATTAAAACTAATTAACAAACCCACTAAACTACAGCATAGCAAATATAGATGCCAGCTTTATCAGCAAGAACAAATATCTAACTCTTACACTGCATTTCCACAGCAATCTTGAAGGAATTTTATGGCAGTGGTTAGCAGGCAGGCCTGTCCATCTCAGACCCTCACATGGATCTCTCACCCCATCTTTTTCAGTTCATTGCAGAGGCGGGTAATCTGGACTGTGTGCATTAGATCATAGTCTTAAAATGAAACAGAATTAATAATTTCAGGAGCATTAAAATTCAGCAGATGTCACAATACTGAAAATAAGATTCCATCTTTGTGCAGTGCTGCACAAGCGAGATTTCTGCATTTTCTTCTAAACTTCGTGCTAGGCAGGAGAATTTTCTGTGTTCATTGCAAGAGGGCACACTGTGATGGAGAGCCCACAACAGGAGCAGAAGTGTGAAGTGGTGTAACTGCAGCATTAGCAGTACAATGCAGGCCACGGTGCAAAACAAATCCTTTCCATGTGACTTGCTTGCCTCCATAGTGGAGGGACTTGAGAAGAACTGGGTTGAGCAGATCCTGGTTCATGAGGAATAAAAAATTAAAATCTTGTCTACTGGGTCTGAAACAGATTACATCTTGAAATACCCTAAAATGATGATTTTTGGTCAATCAGCACACAATGCTTCAAAAGCACATTAAAAATGAGGCAACTGCTGCACAGTGAGACATCCTTGAAACTCCTGCTCAGTGTTTTTCTTTTGTACCTTTCTTCCCACTGAGAAGGGAAATATGCTGCAAGGAAAAGCCAAGAGGTCAGGACATGAATGCAACAAGTCCCGAAACCTTAGAGTGCGATAATCTGGAAAGGAAGACCTTTCTTAAACCACCTGCAGCAGTTCTGAGGATCCTATACAGAGAACAGCAGAGAAGCAAATGCTGCTACAAAGAGAGAACAAAGGCAGCCCCCACTCTCAGGAGTGGACTTTAGAAGGACCACAACAAGTTTTCCTTTCCCATAGACCAGCAACAGCACATATACCCTCACTGATTAAAAAAAGAAACATCCTTCAGAATGCTTAAATTAAACTAACATGGCTCAGATGCAAGAGGATCTTTTTCTTGACTTAAACCCTACTCTATCTGGGATTACCACAACCCTAAACCCGGTTTTCCTGGTAGGAATCAGACAAAACACTTATATAGATCAGACTACACAGCACAAAAACGTTCTTAAATTTATATTTTATTTTGCTAATTATCAAGGGGTAAAGCCTTCCAAAGCAAGCCAAGCAGGCCGGAAGCTTTCCTGTTTCAAATTATTCCATAATAATAATAATAATAATAACAGTAAGAATAAGCACAAGAAGTCCTACTACAGGATATAATAGTAAACTGAAACTTCATAGTGCAAAGAGCGGTAATGCTGTCCCGAGCCAGCAGACAGAAAGCTGAATTAATCTCTGCTGTTACACATGGGTTTGTTAAACCACAGCAGTGAAAACAAAAAGACCATGTTATTATCGCTCGGCGCTGCCACTGAGAGCCCAGTGGGGAGCCACGACACCTCACATGAACCACGCTTATTTCACAGCACTGTTGTTGGCAAGACCCTGTGAAGAGCATCTGAAACAAGTGGTGCAGTTATTCATGAGCTAAATGGATGCCAGAAACACCACGAGGAGGATAAAGGGATAGCGAAAGAAATTTGCACCTCTCCTTTCATTTGGCAGAACCAGTAGGTGGAGGAGACAGATCTGTTTCTCTCTATCCTGATGCCTGCATTGGCACGGAGATTTTGGCCAAACCAGGAAACAGCTTCGGCTCTCACATCCACTCTAAAACTGGGCTCAAAAACACTCTCAGTGCCAGAAGAGAGAGAAGGAGCTGGGGAATTTTCCTACAGCTCTATGGATCAATGCATGTACCCTCTAAAGGATGAAAAAGAACCAGCATAAACTGGAGCAAAGTCATTATACAGGATATATCCTTACAGCAGGCACAGAGTGCAGAGACTTTCTGCAACGATGACCTAGACAGATATTAAACTAGCAGGTGTCGCATACATCTGGGAGACAGACAAAGCACTATTAATCTCAAAGCAAAATAATGCAGCGTGATAACATGACAGCTGGTCATGCACAATAAACACACTGTAAAACATTTATTCCTCCCTATTTGCTATGTAAGCAATGATTCTTTTAATTATCCACATCAAACCCAGGTTCAGAGAATGGCAATGAAAACACTTTAAACATCTGGAAAATGCTTACATATGTATTTTATACTTAGTAAAAGGATGTTAGTGCTTGTGGACCTGATTCTGTCCATGTTTATCAAGTTTCCCTCTTGAAGTCAAAGGCTATCTGTGAACAGGAGAGAGCAAATTTTTTTAAGCAGGATTCTAAAAGTGAAAATAAAGTTCTACCGATGTCATTTCAAATCATGTTTGAATCTGGCTTTGTTCTTTTGTGCTTCACTTGAGCATTTCTGTACCCTTTTCATGAGTTATTTGCCTGTTTTCAATACATTCAAAAAAGAAGTGGTCTTAAAAGGTCTTAAAATATAAAAAAATCACAAGATTCAATGACAGTTTCTAACTGCACAGAGCAAGTGTCAATGTGAAATTAAGCGTGTTTGGGCACCAAGAACATAAACATTAACTGTTCTGAGGACAGAAACAGTTTTTCTTAAAGTAAGCTAAAAAAAAAAACAAACAACAAACAAACAAAAAAACCCCACCAAAACCATACCAAACAAGCCCACACAAAAAACACCCCAACACTCAACACTACCACCCTAATAAAGTTAAAATGCCTTTCTGAACTAGTCTCAACTCCACTAATAGTTAAATATATTATATTAATGGGTGTTTATTTAGAATTGGATTCTTTAAACAGCCTTGACAATAATTCAAATTCTTTTTTACAGTGTATAATATTCTCCTTGCTGAATTTTCTACTGTATCTCTAAATGCTGACAAACTCCTGCTTAATGTGTTCTGTAATTCAATATATTTCACCAGTTTCAGGAACAAAAAAAAGTCTTACTCTCACATTGTTACACCTTTTTACTCTGAAGTAAAGCTGGTACTATCACAGTGGCTGCTAATCACTAAGTCCACTGCCTCTTCTGTTAAAAACTGTGTGAAAATTAATTGATTTACCATAAGGAAGGGTGCAGAAAGCAAACCGTCAGCAAACTGGACTGAATCTTGTCCTTATTACTTCAGCTTGGGGATGTTTCAAGACCCATTACATAATGCTCCTTTATTTCACCTGACATCGCAATTGCTCTTTCAAGCATGATTTATATAAATCAAGAAAGCATCTTGAGTTCTCCTTTCTGAAAGCCTTATCTTCAACCCAGCAGTTCCACCCCCTGCTTCAGAGTGACAGTTCTAGGCCCAGATCATGGTGCAAAGCCGGTCCTTGCAGCAGTCCAAAGACTCAATTCATTCAGAACACACAGCCCAACAGCGGAATAAAACCCCTGTCTCTCTTGACAAAGCCCAAAGGAAAGGCTCAAGGAAAGCTACACTCCATTTAATTGACTTCACGATTTATCCACTGCTTAAGAGAGCTTTGATGCTTTAGCTAAAGCCCTCGGAGAATACTGTAAGAGGCAACTGAGAGAACAAGAGCTTGACTTTCGGACTAGCAGGTAGCTGCTCAAGGTCCACCAGTACACAGTGGTATTTATGTAGGAATTCAAAACACCACCTCTGCCTGGAGGCACTAGGAGACCGTTACAGTAATTTCTTCCAAATTCTCTGAAACAAATACTAATACTAGAGAAAAATAAATCTATCGACTCCGGATTTTAAGAGGCCAACAGTCCGACAATCCAAGTAAAGTGATTACAGGACAGTGTTAGCATCCTCTGAAAAAAACATCCTATAAACAAAGACAGCTTGAGTAACAAGCTTGAGTAACCTAATACAACTGAAGGCAATGCCTCATCTCTCCAGGCAAATAAGAAGCAGTCATGCACTGAAATATGGTTTGAAACATGGAAGGAGTAGTCCAGAGTGAAAACAGGCTCAGAATTTCATTCTTGTGACAAATAGCCCAGTATATTTTTTAAAACCCCAAGAGCAGTAGTGCCTTTAAGCCAGGCTTCTAATTAGCCACACATAATTGAAATATGCAGCTGTTAAAACACTGAGGATAAAAATAAGCACAAGAATAATTTTCTACTTGCACGTGCAGGTCTCTCTCAATTAGTTATGAGATGCTCTATTTCTGAACTCCTAAGTTCACTAAAGATCTGTTACTACTATAATTGAGGGAAAACAGAATGAAGTCTCATTATCATCTGATCCATTTCAATTTATAAGTAGAAATGATTTTTTTAAAAAGGGACAGTTTTCATCATTAAACTCTTACAAGAATTACCTTGTTCTGAACTATGTATCATCATATAACAATTTCTAAACCATTTGAAGATGCCTAGGTCACAGTGGTCATCACTCTTCAGAGAAAATATCATCACAAATTGCCATTAAATTTTGAGAGAAACCAGGATTTAAAAGACTAATGCATGTTGTCTTAGAATGAGCTAGACACAGGCACTCACAGAGCTCACTTGCTTCCTTTATTTAGGGAGCAGTAAAATGCAACGTTACAAAACTAGGTTGTTTGACAAACTCTCCATTTTTCATAATGGCTGCTTTAATTTCCCAATAAACTTTCTTAACCACTCTCTTACTAAATGCCCAGAAAACTAACAAGGGTCACATTTAACAGGCAACAAAATAATCTGTGCTGGACATACATATTGGGACATAGACAAGAAGGTAGATACAAAATATTACCTATAAACCAGCACTACCAAGAGGAGAAGGCCATGATATTCACCAAGATGCATGCCAGGATATATGGTTTAAGTGTAGACTGATATGACAGGAATGCATGAGAAAGGGAAAGCTATCACTCCCTGTTGCTAATAAATCTAGCTCTGTGAGTAAAAACTGATACAAGCTACCCTTAATTACGTATCATTAAGAACAAAAACAGTGGTATACTAGACTGAAAGCTGAACTTGTAGGTGTCTACACTGTTAAAACAAAAAGCTACTCAATAGTCAGCTGGATTTTATAAAGGTTATCAGTAGTTTTTACTGCAATCTCAGGAAGAGATCTTTATTTCTTATTTAACAGATTTGGAAGAACTTGCTAGAAATATCAATCCCCTTTTTCCCCCCTCTCTCTTCAAAACAAACAAATGCTCTCTTGCTCTTCATAACAGGGTTAAGGTATTTAAAATTAATAAAGTTCAATTAGCACACTTGAGAAGCCTAAATTAAATTTCAGATGTGCAAGTCAGGTAAGAAGTCATAGCTGCAGGAGAAACACAAATTGCAAACCCAAGCACCACCACACTTCAAGGGTGCTGGAAACTTGTGTTCTATACACATGGAAGAGTGTAAGCCTCATAAATCTACTTCTTTATAATATTATTAAGAAACAGAGTGGTGCCTATCTTTTCAAGTATTTGGATATTCAGATATTGCCACATACCAAAATACTCAGTAACACTGTCTTGGTTGAGGAGTCAGGTTTAGGAATGAGTTCTGGAGTTATGACAGGGAAGGTGTCCAAAAGGCCAGCAGGACCAGGGCAGTGACTGACCCTCTGTACTCGGCCCTGGTGAGGGCACATCTCTAATCCTGTGTTCAGTTCTGGGTCCCTCTCTGCAAGATAGACATTGAGATGCTGGAGCATGTCCAAAGAAGGGCAGCAGAGGTGGTGAAGGGTCTGGAGCACAAATCTGATGAGGAGCACTTGAGGGAGCTGGGGGTGTTTAGCCTGGAGGAAAGGAGACTCAAGGCAGACCTTATCACTCTCTACCACTGCCTGAAAGGAGGCTGCAGCCAGGTGGATGTTGGCCTCTTGTCCCAAGTAACAAACAACAGGACAAGAGCAAATGGCCTCAAGCTGCACCAGGGGACGTTTAGATTGGATATTAGGAAAAAAAGTCTTCACAGAAAAACTTGTCAAGCATCAGAAAGTACTACACAGGAAAGTGGTGGAGTCACCATCTCTGGAGGTATTTAGAAGATGTCTAAATGATGATGGTTGGATTCAATGATCTTAAAGGTCTTTTCCAACCTGAATGACTCCATGATTCTGTAACAGAAATGCACTATACAGAGCAATCGTAATGCAAAAATGTAGAGGTTCTTGCATTTCTTTCTGAACAGAAGGTCATCATTTTAAGGATACCTCACCAAAATTGTTTGTTTCAGAAAGTTATCATAAACATTTATTACAAAAAGAACCCTGAGAATTTGTCTCTGTCTTCCTGTGTTTCTGTTATATTTGGTGACATCATACACCTATGAAAATTTCACCTCTGTAGCTTAGCAAACAACTGTAGCAGAGACAAAACCAACTCCATCTCCTGCAAATTTTGTTACCATCTAACACTTTTTTAGTTTGCTTTCTAAAAAATCTGCATTCATTAGGCAGTAAGTCATTTAGCTAAGATTTGGAACAGACATTCATGACCCTTATTATTCTAAGACAACATTCAAACCAAACGGACAGACAAACAGAAGACCCACACAGAGAATCATCGATTCTCTGTACCTTTTACTGTATATTAACAAGGGCCCTATTGGAGCCAAAGTCTCCCTTGTGCTTTTGGGAAGCAGATAGAAGTAAAAACCCAAAAAGAGTGAGAAAAGGCAATGAAATGCTATGATTTGCCTTCTGGTGCTGGTTTTGTGGAATATTTCAAGAGCGAGATGGAAACCTGATAGTTCGTAAACTTCAGATGGAGAAAGAAGCAGGTCCTTAGGGCTGCATGTGAGATTTTGTTCATGATTTAAAATTCAGTAAGATTCTTACATTCCACCATTGTGAAACAAAAACAACCTAAACCAGTGTTTACCTATAAAAAGATGGTTCTCTTGGAATCGTCCCAGAACCAATGGTAATAGAAGCAATAATATCAAAAATGTAACCAACAGCATTTGTTACCTTTGGTGATTTAAGTAGAAATAAGTGAGCTTCAAGTGTACTTTCAAAAGCAAGGACAGAATGCACAACTAGCACACTGAACACTGAGTGAGCAACTGAGAACAACGTAAAGAAAAACTTCTGAAGTGCATTAGCTCAGTAATGAATTCAGTAGTAAGGCCAGAATATACCAACATTTGATATGCACAATAGAGTAGTTTACCAATCAAACTATGTGTTTTAAATATATGTATAGAATTCAAGAAATATATCCAGACAACTGTAATTTGATGGTTTTATTCCCATGATTAATTACAACAAGTATTAAAAGTCAAAATTAATTTATAAAATCAACTTGTTCATATTAGCCACCAACTCCAAATCTCATTGTTTTATTTCCTATAAAATCAAAAAGGCATCCAACAGAAACCACTTTCCCGGGAGATACTAACAGTCTGCAGTAATTTGATTCATCTGGCAAAGGAAAACAGCTTGAGCTTCTTTATCATCTTCTGCAGTGGTGCGTTCTAGATCATGATTCACTCCAGAAAGACCCTTTCAATACACCTGCGGTGTCTCAGCTGACTGCACTGAAGGGCAAGAATCTTTAAACATTATTTTTTCTTTTTGGAGATTTTTCAACTAATTTTTAACCCAATAAACAGAATGTTATTTTGTTTGAGACAGACTCACCCCTCATCCCTTCTGTGCATTCCTAGAAATTACATCAGATTTTGCACTTGCATGACTAACTTTATAAATAAAACTTTTTGGTAAAACAAATTGATTTTGTCAATTGTGCCCATTAGCCTTGCCATTCTAATAAGTCAATATTTTATTGGGACAACCTTTAGCTAGTATTTTCACCATGTTTTCTCAGCACTCTGTTCAAAATTAGAATCTCCAGTTAAGAAAAAATGCTACCCTTTTTTTTTTTAACAAAGTGGGTTTTTTTTCAGGCTCCTATGTCTGCAATGTTTTTAAGATCCTTTTTAGGCAGGTCAGATAATTGATTTACGTGCAGCACAATTTCTGTAGACTAAATATTGATCTTGATCATGAACTGTAAATGTTGTTAATACATCAAATTATTAAATTCCTTTGGAGATTACAGAATTTGGGGCAAATCCCACTGGTTTCATTCATGTAGAGTTCCACTGATGTCAGTAGAATTTTGAGAATAATTACGGACAATATATGATTGTGTTGACCAAAATATAAAGATCTCCCATAACTTGGAGGGTGGAGGCAATGGTCCTAGGTCATATACAAATTCCCTAAACAATCATATCTTCTAGCAGAAGCTTTCAAATCCCTACAAAACTCCTGAAAACATTCTTTCCCAACCTTGAATCTGTGCTGATGGTTGCAACTTTGATATACCACTTTATGATTAAAGGTACATCATTACTGTCTATAACCTCTACAACTGCTGAGGTTGTGTGCAAGGCTGCCATTGAGAAGAATTCTCAGGAATATTTCAGCCTAAAATACATGAGCACATCCAGGTATTTTTGGCACACCTATACAGAGAGAGACAAGAAACAAAGCACATTTCATGTCTCTTACAAGGGGCAGCAGAAGCAATTACCAGCCAATTGCTTCTGCTGGTGTCCTCATCGCCCCTAGCTGCCAATGACTGGCAGTGATGCAGCTTCATACATTGTTCAGTTGGCAATACTTTGTCATGTACATGTTTAACTGCTAGAAAACAGTGCTTCTTAGAAAAATAAAAAGAAAAAAAAACTGGTCTAGTTACTCTTAAATTGTAGCTACATGACAAGAAGTCAATTAGAAGTAACTACTAAGAGAATCTGTTCCTGGAACTTCTACCCTGCACCAATCTCCACTACTGAACTCCTCCCCTTCCTCCCAGTTCTGTTTTGGGGTTTTGGGGTGAGGGGGAGGTTAGACTGGTTTTGGTTTTGTTTTGCTTCAAGTTTAAAATGCAGTGTGTTCTTAACGCTAGCTGGGCCTTTCTAAAACCTGGCAATGGTGAAGGGCAAGATTAGAGTTACAAAGGAATGGGAAAATCTACAATTTGTAGACATCTAGAGCCTGCTGGTACGAGAAGCCTTGGTCAAATAAACAGTACTTATCTTAGTGTATGCCCCGTGTGACATTAGAAACATGATGTATTATTCCCATTTGGAGAAATTATAAATAAAGATTAACCAAGTTTTTGTAAAAAATTATTTCCAATGCCAATTCTGTCAATCATACAGTTAGTGCCTAGTATAAAAAAAAAGCCTACAAAAAAGATTATTATCACAGTAGAAAGACTTCGGAATAAAATTTAAACAAGCAGGGATTTTAAAGGTACCTGAATTATTGGGAGCAGGAAGAGCTTTCAGGGCCCAGTCAGTGACCTGCACTTCTGACATTACTAGTGCTGGACCCAACAGCTTTTTTAAGCAAAACCAGTTTTTGGCACCCTCTAGAGGTTTTGCTCCTACTGAGAAACAAATCAGAAGACAGATACTCATCATAAAATTTAGAAGAGCTTATGACCCAGAACTCAAGCCTTGAACCAATGAAGCTTTTTACAAAATGGTTTATGCAAGAGTGCAAAGCTAATACATCAGAAAATCAGTTCTGGTTTAATTCTTTGTGATCAGATTGCTCATCTCATTCCATCAGCCCAGGACTTTTGGATTTGTAAGAACTAGAAAAACAGATTGCAAGTAATATTCCCCTGTAAAAACACAGGGAATCATCACGTAACTGTGTCGTTATAAAAATTATTGTTTCACTTAGTTTATGACAAAATTAATCAACCTGGAAGAAAGCTAGCAATATAACAGATCACCCTTTTTGCAGCACTACTAAATAATATTCCAAGCCTCTACTGTCACATGGATATATTTTTATAAAGTTGAAGCTAAACTTTGTTCATGTTGTCTGAATAAAAGCAGAATTAATAATCCAATTTGCCATCATTTTTCCAGACACCTTCCCACAAAATGCTGTCCATACAAAATATGAAGGGAAAAGAACTTTCTATTGCAAAATTGCCTTCTGATTTTTCGACCAAGTTGGTGTTAGGATGCCATTTTCTATATTTTATAATGAGGATCTACCTGTTCAGGTCTCAGTAGACCATGATCTTTAGGTACAACACAAATATCACCAGGAACAAAACATTAATTTTCAGCTATCATTAATCTAAAAATAAAGGGTATTTCAAGCAGATTTACACAACTTCCTCAAAACAAAGCAGAAAGCGTTAGCTCATTTTAGATGCTCCTTTATTAAAGAAAAAATCCCAACAAAACATTCTGCAATTTGAATATTGAAGAAGCATTTCCCATCATCAGTTTTATCACAGAAATTCTGACTGTGAAGTGTTTGTTTTCAGAACTGTTTGAAATTGCAAGCCATTAATCCAGAGCTTTCCAGCCACTGGTCTTTCGCAGCAAATATCTCGCCTTGATTTTCTTAAGAAAGCAATTTAAAAAAACAAAAAACAAACAAACAAACAAACAAAAACCACATAGATTAGGGTATCCAGGGTATCCTAGGAATAATAAGAAAAAAAAGGAGGCATGCTATATATCCTTGGCCCAGTTCTTTTCAACATGTTCATTAAGGACCTGGATGCAGGACTCACAGGAATACTAAATAAGCTTGCTGATGACACCAAATGTTGAGGAGCTCTTGACTCCCTTGATGGCAGAGAAGCCCTGCAGAGAGACTTCCAAAAATCAGAGGGCTGGGCAATCACCAACCATATGAAGTTCAACAAGGAAATGTGTCACGTTCCACACCTGGGATGGGACAACCCTGGATGTATGGACAGCCTGACTGGAAACAAGAAGCTGGAGAGCAGTGTTGTGGATAGGGACCTGGAGTCCTGGCTGATGGCAAGCTGAACATGAGCCAGCAGTGCCCTGGCAGCCAGGAGGGCCAACCCTGTCCTGGGGGCATCAGCCACAGCATGGCCATGTGGGCAAGGGAGGGAATTGTCCTGCTCTGCTCTGAGCTGGGGCAGCCTCACCTCCAGTGCTGGGGGCTGGTTTGGGTGCCACAAAATAAGAAAGGCATGAAGCTGTTATTGAGTATCCAAAAGAGAGCCACAAGGATGGTGAAGGGTCTGGAGAGGTAGCTTTATGTGGAGCAGCTGAAGCCACTTGGCTCTGTTCTGCCTGGAGGAGACTGAGGGGAGACCTCACTGCAGTTACAGCTTCCTCGTGAGGGAAGAGGGGCGGATACCAACCTCTTCACTCTTGTGACCAGTGATAGGACTCAAGGAAACAGCATGAATCTGAGTCAGGGGAGATTTAGGTCAGATATCAGCAGAAAGTTTTTCACCCACAGGGTGGTTCGGCACTGGAACAGCTCCACAGGGAAGTGGTCATCATTCCTTGACAGAGCTCAAGGAGCATAAGGGAAATGCTCTGAGGAACATGGTGTGATCTTTGCATGTCCTGCACAGGGCCAGGAGTTGAACTCAATGATCCTGATAGGTCCCTTCAAATGTAGCATATCATTTTCTATGATTTTATACATATACTTCTCCAGTTCCAGTATCAGACTAATCTGAGACATACTCATGACTTTATTTGAATTAGATTGCCGTATCAGTGACGGGTGAAATGAAATTAAGACCAATGTTAATAAAAATCATACAGCATCTCCTTCAGAGAAAACAGTAATGAGACTCTTGAAAAATCCTGATGATGGCTCCTAAGGGATGCAGCTCTAGCTACTGTGAATTCTGAATTTCAGGAGACTAGCTCTTGAATGTAGAAGAGGTAATCTCAGACAAGGCTGAATGGTGTGCACAGACACACTGACTGCAGTCTTTTGGGCCATACTGGAAATAATGCAAAGATCCTTTACATCCAGAAATGTCAAAGTCTTCAGGCAGCATAAGAGTATTTCCTTTCCATGTGCCTGTCAAGAAAAAAGCCATAGGAACTAATGCAAGTGACATCCTTGGAACAACCACCACATTCAATGAACAATCTGAAAACCCCACTCAAATTCCCATTTGCAGAGAAACCAGTTGTTTACTGTGTTAAAAGCAAGCATCAGTGGAAACACATCAGACCCACACCCAAGAGTCTTCCATGGTCCTAAACAGCTTCCGTTCCTGGTTTGAAGCCTTGTTCTTTGTTCAATATGAAGTAATAGTTAAACTGATACTACAGTCCATTAATATCTAAATTTCTTCGAGACAATGGAGATATCGATGCTTAAGTGAAAGAATGTGAAATATGAAATACAGAAGAACTGTGCACAGTTGTCCAGACATGGCTTCATCAGTAATGCATAGAATGAAAACATCACTTCCCTCTGAAGCCCAGGAAGTTGTTGTATCTTTTCTGCTGTGAGAGCACACTCTTGCCATCCACCAGAAACTTCAGATCCTTCTCTGCAAAGCTGCTTTCCAGCCAGCCAGCCCCAGTATATAACTGGCACAAGAGGTTATTCCAATCCAGGTGCAAAACTTGGCATTTGCCTTCATTGAATTTCACAGCTTCCTTCTTCTCTTCTCTCCAGCAGGGTAACATGTTTCTGAACAGCAGCACAATCCTCTGGTGTATCAGCTACTCCTCTGAGTTTTGTATCAGCTGCAAACTTGCTGAGTGCAGCTCAGTGTCCCATCACTGAGATCAGGAGCAAAGATCTCAACAATACCGGACACAACAGAAACCCTTGGTGTATCCTATTAGTGCCTGGCCTCCAGCTGGATGTCATGTTGCTGACAACAATCCTTGGGCCTGGCAGATCTGACAGTTTTCAGCCCATGTCACTGTCTGTTTATTTCTTCCATACTTCAAAAGTCTGAGGGTGAATGGATTATGGGATACTGTCAAAAGTGCCCTGTAAAGTCAAAATAAATGACTCTTGTTGCTCTTCCTTCATTCCCCATGGTCATCATATCTCACCATAGAAGGCCTTTGGCAAAGTTTCTCTTCTCCTTCATAAATCAATTATGACTACTCCCAATCACCTTCTTGCCCTTCATATATTTGGAAAATATTTCTGGGAGGATTTTCTCCATCACCTTTCCAAAGACTGAGGTGAAGCTGACTTGCCTGTAGTTCTGCAGATCATCCTTCTTGGCAGCAGGGATGATATCCACTTTTCTCCAGTCCTCAGGAACCTCCCATGATAGCCATGACCTTTCAAAGTAAATTATTAGAGATTTTAAATCTCATACAATTAGTACGTAAGTAATTTTTAAAGTAGATGATGGGGCAGATGCCATGATAAAGAGGATCAATATAAACTCCTCCGCTCTTGAGCAAATATGGCAGAAATGCACGAGAAAGAGAGAGATATCACTTTCTGCTGCTGGAAGAAACTATTGTCTAGAAGATAGTTCTGAAGCCCAAATCAGCTGTTCATTAGCATTTGGTCAGATATGGTCTTGCATCTGTAACACACCAGAATAAAAGGAAAGGCCCTACTGGAAGCATCCTGAGAGAGTTTGATAGTCACAGATCAATAATGAGATGTCAAAGAATTTCATGTTACCACAGCAGTGATGAGTGAGCTCAGGTTTTCTATCACTAACAGCAGCCTGTGCCCTAAATTAGGAAAAAGGAGTATCCAAAACAACCTAGCTAGTAGCTGAAAACACAGGAAATAAAGCCTAAAGCAAAGTTTATGGGAGGAGACAAAGTAATGTCAGGGAAAGACGCTGAACTGTGGGACAGACTACTGGAAGTAGAAAAGATTCGAAGTTTAACCATTCTCTGAGTACATAAAAAATACCTGTACCATGGACAAAGGAGGTGATGTTCTCTGCTATATTCACAGGCATGGGTAAACAGACATCTCTTAGAAACTATGGGTTTTAAAATTAATTTTCTCTTCAGATTATATCTGTAGGAAACACCGTTGTCATTCATGCTGAAGTTACCTTTTCAAGGTGTAAGTGGTTTGTTAACTCCACAAGCCTTGCTGATTGCAATCTGACAACCTAGAGGAACAATGGATGAGAAAAACAAAGACATGCTTTGAGCAGCTCCTAGAATAAAAATGTATAAAACCATAAGGAGTAATTGCCTTATGTACATGCTTTTAGGATAGTGATATTTAGAATAATTAGAAGGCAGATGTTGTAAAATTCAATGTGAATTTCAATAGACCATGCTATCAAGGCTGACTACAAGTATATAAATGGATAGAGTTGAATAAATTAGATTTCTCCAATAAATTAAATTAATTTTGCTCAGCAAACCTTCTTTAATTATTACTTTGACTGAAAGAGCAGCACCTACAAAAGCTATAACTGAAGTTTCATGAAATTTGTTAGGTTTAACACATTTTCTTTTTCAAATTAATGTTGCATTAATTATGGTTTTGAGAATGTTTTATATTGCTACCTGTAAATTATTCCAGAACAATAAACACAATCTATAGTATGTTCAAACCCATTATATATTCTTGCCATCAAAGTCACTACCTTTATTTGTTGAGATATTTTACTTTATTTAAAGCTCATGAAGTGATAAAGGCAACTTTTACCTAATAAACTAACTACAAAGAAAAATCTGTGGTTACCTTCTGATCCACTGAGCCAAAGCCTAGGGTGCTCAGCCACCTTGGCACCTTCCCCTTCTCTTTTGTTCTTCTTTCTTTTATATTTTGTTTTTTTATTTCTCCTCACAAAATGAATGCCCAGAAATACTTTATCAGAAAAGACCGCTTGTGAGAAACTATCGTAAAAGTGCCGAGATATTTTCAGACAAATATTAGAATAGCATTAATGTTTTGTGAAAGTGGAAAAAAAAAGGCTGAAATATTGTTCAAATATTCTAGGGCTTCCTTATGCTAGCTATTTTGCTGAAACAATCTCCAATTACGCAAACATCAACTTGACCTTTATTAAAAGAAGAAAACCTATAGATATAGGGAGTTCAAGCATTTGTCCCTCACCTTCCTGCTCTGAAATGGCTCCTTTTTGTTTGAAACAACAAAGGACTGATAAGATTACTCTTGGTACCACAGCAAGGCTTGAGCAGATATTGTCTGTCCATTTCTCTCTTAGTAAATAATGAAACAATAGCAACTCCTCCTTGTAAATTAATACAATGCCATTCCTTACACACTCTATGCTAATACAATAAAGTAACAGTGTAGTAAGGGACCAGCAGCAGGGTATGTGCTGATGCTTTCTAGGGCTTCATTATTCTTGCCAAAGCAAGTTTCTAGTTTTGTTCATTAAAATTCTCACAGAGAATGGATCTAGTACAGTTTACTTCTCCCCCTGCCTTGTTTACACTCCTCCAAATTACTCTCTTTTTTACTTATTTTCGTTTTCTTAAAGATTTTCTTTTAAAAAGCTCACAAATGACATTTTCTGTTTTGGAAAAAACCCTCTTAAATCACATAAAATATGTTGCTACTTGTTTTGGAAAAAAAGAGTGGAAGTCAAACAAAAGTTAACTTTTATGCCCCCCATGCACTGAGAGCAATGTAGCAAGAGCTTTTTGCTTAACCAACATGGAAAGGGCTACATGCTGTAAGAGACAGAGTACATGAGCATCAAGGATCCTATTTTCGTGCTTGTTCCTGACCTATTTTCAGCCTCTCTTGACTTGCTTTCCCTTCAGCAGTCTTGCTAGATAGGTTTTTGAACTTTTCAGCACAAGGACCATCTGTGAGTATGTTTTGGACAGCACAGGTTCACCAGGGCTGTGATCTAAGCACGGTTGTCAAAACACTGATGTAATACAAAATAAAGAGCCACCACTATGTTTGATTGCTTAGATGATTCCAGTCTGTTCCTCCATCTGCATTCTTGCATATGGTCTCTCATACATGGTGCAGTTAATGAACCCACAGCACGCAATTTTCCAAACGTGCCCTGGGAGGGAACTGCTTACACACCACTCTGCAGGGGCAGAGTGCTGGAGCACAGTCCAGACTGTGGTTCTGTTTGTTATTGCAGAGCCACAGATAGACTCAGGAGTGCCGAGTTCACTCTGTATTTCAACATGGGAAACACTGTTCTAATTTAGGGTTAAGGTAGAGTTCCATAAAAAAATTAGCCTACTGAAACTCAGTCTCAATAAGAGGCAAATACACTTCCACTCAAACACGGAGAAGTTTGGTTTTCTGTAGGCAGAATGGTAAGAAGGTTAGAAACAGCTGCAAACAGGCATACTGAAGGAGTCTCCAGAGGTTTGCACTATGAGCTAGCCTGCATCCAGAAGCAGCAGCTTCGGGCCCTTCACAATATCTTTTTGCACCATAAAACTATTCCAGGGGTAAAGCAGTATCATTAGCTGTAGAGCTTATTAAAATAGAAAAAAAAAATCTTAAAAGGCAAGAACAGAATTCATAAGGCCACAGCAATTTCCATGATATTCTGTTTAACCCATTAATGACTGTTTCAAGAAAATCAAATAAAAAGTCTATTCAAAAGAGAAAGTCTGCCCGGCAGAAATAAATAATAAAGAGATAGAAAGTATTGCTTTATATGCCTGCTATGTTTTGGGTAATAATTGAATGTCATATTTAGTTACTATTAAAAGCTTTGCATATTTCTTCAAACTTCAGAAATTTTGGATGTATAAATGCTCAGACTTCTGATTGCAAGTCCCTTTTATTCTTCTCTTCTACACATATATGAAAAATGTGAAGATTAAAACATCAGAAATATTGCACAATGTTCTATAAATTCATTCAGCAAAGTAAGTCACCTTCTTGAAGGAGCTCTAGAATGATTCATGTGCAAAAAAGAAAAAGCTTTGTGCTGGCATTCCTTTCTTCAATGGTTCCTGTGAAATGCAGATGTATAGCTGTGCCTCTGAAATACACTTTGTATCTAAAACTTGGTATTGTGAAATGAACCACTAGTCTAACCCTTTCCTTTCACAGACAATGGACAGAAATGAAAGCTTTGGATACTGATAGCACAAGCAGAAATAACTATTCTTCTCCATGTTTCTTGAATGCACAATTTATTTATTTGTAGGATATTGCTATTCAAATAAAAGTTTTAAAATAAAAATGAGAGGGAATTTGAACTCCATAAGTTTCCCATCATGTTGTTAAGAAGTGTGGAAGCCACCTGAAATTCAGATTAGAGAAAGTTGTTTACTGGTTTTTAAGCAAAAAATGTTTGTTTTCTTACAGTGAGACAACAAAACTACAGTAGTTCAAAATACTTATTGTACGACCAACTTAAGTAGACGGTGTAAGAGAAACAGACACCCACCAGGGTCTGTATCAAGGTGCAGGACCATACTTAAAGGTAGAAAAGTCTGCATAAAAGTGGTACAAGTTTTCAGTGGCTGTTCCCACTCAGAGAGAAGAGCAGCCTCAGCAGTAAGTGGCAGTGAACAGCACCTCAGCTCGCCTGTATAATTCATCGAGAACCTTCCATGTTGGAATGGTATGACCTGAGACGTGTGTCCAGTTTGGGGACAGCTAATGGAAGCAATATCACTGCAATAAACTTTCTACTTCCATGAAGTTTGAGGATGGCTAAAATAATTTTATTTTTGCAACTTACTCCCTTAAACGTAAAACTTACTGTAGTTGATGTGAAAGAGTTAGAGACTGGTAATGTAATTCACAATACTAGGTTTTAGACACAACATTTATTTCTGAAGCACAGCTATACGTCTGCATTTGAAGAGTGTGTCACTTTTCCATTTGTCCCATTCCTATGGGTCAACTCATCTTTTTAATACCCACCACTCATTCTCTTCTGTTTAGCAAAAACATGAATGCACTGCACAGTGTATACAAATTAGACACTCCAAAACAAAACCTTGTGACAAAACCCCCCCATTTTTTTGGTCATCTGCCAATACTGTTTAGTTGTTAAATCCAAAGTGGAACCAAAAGACCACATTTCAGAAAAGATTTGTTAGAAAATATTTGAAAAACATGGATACTTGAATGTTATGATGAGAATATTAAGCCCTTCAAAAATCAGAAGTCCTTGCTTCTTTATTACAGTATTTTACTGGAGGCATCCTAAATACCTTATGAAAAAGTGAATTTAAAAACAGCAGAGGAAGAATAAATTGCTTTATTTCCACAAATGAGAATTTCCATGAACTCAGCCACTTGTTTAAGGTCTGTACAACTTCCTAGAGAGTAATTCCATTTGATGACAAGCCTACTACACTAAGAGGTAAACAGACTTTATACTTCCAGAACTATACTGTTCTACAGGTCAGGAAGAATCTTTCAGTAAGATAAGTTTGCTAAACAAACTAGTATTCTGATCTTTTCTTTTTTTTCCCCACTTCTCCACCATTTTTACCCCCACCTGTAAATCATATATTGACCAAATAATATAAAAACTGTTAACTACTACTGAGTTTACTTGTCCTGCCTGTTTTGTGATAATAGTGCAATAACTGCAATTTTCTTTAAAAAAAAAAAGAAAGAAAGAAAAATCAAACAAAAAACACTCAACTAACCAAAAAACCAAAACCCACAAAACTAAACTACTGAAAAAGCTCACCCCGATTGTTACAGGACAAACATTATCTTGCAGAATTACTAAAGAATCAAGTGAAAGAAGGTTGGATAAATAATATTTTTTTTTTTTTTTTTTTACTAGGAGACATCTAGTAAAACTGAGGGGTCCTATAGAATCAGTTTGATTTCTGTTACCAAATTCAACAAGAGTAAAATTGGGTTTTGCCTGGGGGAGATTACATTACATTGCTTTTAAGATTAATATGCAAGTTATGTAATGTGCATGCAAGAGAGCAGTTTTACATTTGACAGAGGTGCAACTAATTCCATCTCTGTTTATAGCACAGAAGTGGAATATATATATGCATGCATGCATTTCTTAAACATGTTCAAACTCTATTTTGCTTATCTGTGCAAGGTGTTCTGTTAGAACTGATGTACTTCAGTAAATAAAACACTCCCAAAAATATATTTCTAAAAGTATTTGCTAGAAATCATGAGACTGGATCAACTACCTGTATTAAGAGATTGAGTTAGCATATTTCCTATTCATTGACAACATGACAACAAAGCAATTATGCCTTCCAGTCTGCCTCCCTGTCCCCAAATTCCCAGCCAGCCTTTTTTTGGCCAGCTATAACCAGCATCTCAGATCTTCTTTGCTTTGGACACTATGTACAGTAAAAACAAAAAACTACAAATGAAAACAAAACAAACCCCAAAATGTAAAAGCAATTTATATTGCAGACTCTTTGGCTCCTTGACAAACATCATTGTTCCAAGTCTGCTCTGTCAATAGATCACCAAAGATCTGTCATTTGGGGACCTGAAATATTTCCATCATCACTGATCAAAAGCCAAATATCTCCTCCCTGGATATTTTAGAGGGGAGACTGCTGAGAGTCTCAGGTAGAGCGATCCATCAGCAGTCTCAGCCTGAGGACTCCAGTGGGCAGAGCACAGCTGTGAAGGAAACCCTGCTCCCCCTCACTGGCCAGTTCTCGTCTAAGCAGATATAAGGGCTTCACACACCAACAGGAAAATCAGGTTCTTTGAAGTGGCTTTGCTCAGCCAGCTTTTCAATGAAATGACACCAGCATGCTCAGGAGGTCAGAGATGCCAGGACTCAAAATGCAAGATGTGCCAAAATCCTAACTGTAGGTCAAGTTTATGTTGCACTTAACTGTCACTGTCAGGTATAGCACACTCCTCAAGTACTGGTGTTGCACTTGCTCTCAAAAAAAAATTATTGAGTACATGATTTTTATTCTGGAAATCAAACTAATTTACTTTACATATCTGTGTAAAGTTTTATTCACTCTGAGCTAAAAGCTAAATTGAAGTCATAAAATATGATCAAAACCTGGAATTTTGTTTTTGCCACACAAAAACAGATGTCTCCTCTGCTGAGTTCAAATACTGTAATTCTAATACACATTAAATAGAAGAAACATTTATTACTCACTACAAAAATTCACATCTCTTCAGACTGACTGGCCAAAAAAGCACAAAGCAAAACAAAACAGCAAGACCTATACATGCACAGTATCTCCAAGACTTAGGGACAGAAAAGTAAAAATTAATAAGCAGATTACTCTTGGCTACTTTTACTTACAAGGTATTTTTAGAGAGGGAACATGTAAGCCAGCTAATCAAAACTCAGCCTCAAGAAAGGCAAAGAAGAAATGTGAAGGTTGTGTTTTACACCATAGCTTTCCATTTCATCCACATACAGATCTGTGCTACATAAGACACACAGAATGTAAGGAAATGTTTGTTCTTTTCTGAAACGAGGAGTATTAGCCATCCTTTGGGTGCTCATTATGAGAGTCTGCATTGAATTAAGTGCACAGGATCCCAGTGGAAACACTCAGGAGCTAACAAACTTCCATAATTTGACCAGAATTGCATTATCTGGATTTTTTTTAATTGAAAAAGCTATGTAATGACACATATTAGGAAGGCCTATGTACCTGAGAGTATTAAGCAATTGCTTATCAGAATAGTGCATTGTGCTTCACAAACATACCATGGCTTCATGGTACCAAAGACTTTTTGGTATCATGAGTCTGCTTTTAATGCCAGTTCCTAAAACTTGTGATTCTAACTTTACCCTTTGATTAGACATGTATGTTTCTAATTAAGCTCAACCTGTCCATTCTTCTTTAAAGAGATTAAAGTCAGAGTCCCAAAAGACTCCTGAGGCTCTGTGCAATAATTTACTTGTTCTTGGTAAAGGCAGTAGAAGTTAGAAATGAAAAATAAGTGCAATAAGCTTCCAAGCTTGTCAGAAACACTTTCAAACAAAAATATTATTAGTGAATCTACAAAATCTGTAAGGGACTATCATGATTATTATGGAAGAAAAAGAGGAATTGGTGTTGCCTGTCTCCTACACATTCAACTATAGGATGCTGTAAGTCATCAGTAAATGAAGTAAATCCTCAAGGTCTGTGGCAGATTACAACCCCCTTATTTTTTTCCCGAGAATGGACCAAACTTTATCATCTGAAAATCACACAGACATAGCTGAGAAGCATCTGGAATTAACCTGGTAATCCGTAAGCAGGACAGGACTTCCAACCTTGTTACTCAAAATCTTTCTGTTGGGAAGGTTAGCACGGTGAAATGTCAGAAGTGAAGAAAACAGAAACCAGTAGTCTTCTGTTGCTTTAATTGTGACAAAAATTTTGAGAATGCATTCTATACTTTTGACACTTATAAAGAAGAGATGCACTATGACACAAGTTTTGCCCTGTACTATCAGATGACATACATCAGCACTGCACTGGAAATCCGTATATAAAATCACATTATTCTTGTAACTCAGGCTTCAAAACCATTTGCAGCAAGAATTCCACGACTCATCAATTACTGTCAACCTTGTTCATTAAAACACAAACTTTTTAAAAATACCCGGAACTTTTTTTGTTCTAGTCACTGCATTTCTAAGCACACTAGGTCAGATGAGGTCAGGCACTGAAAAGAAAAGGTTCAGATTACTATCATGTGGTGATCAAGGATAGAGGTGCTTCATTAGAAGTATGCAGACAGTATCAAATATGACTTATCATTTTGTTAAAAACTTTCAAAATGCTCACAGACTAACCTAGATTTTGATTTGTAAGAATTCACTAGCTATACTACTCTGTATTTAGTACCTACACCTTTAATCAGCCCCAACTCCAGCTTTCCATGAGACTTTAATTTCTTGATCACACAGAATCTGATCTACTACAGTATCACACCATGCACAAATTAGATGATGCCATTAGACATATTCAAAGTTGCCCTGAAGCCTGGTTTGCATAAGAAATGTGAGAAAGTGATGGTGTTATGAATGTCTCCAAGTATCTGTTTATTTGAAGAACTGACTCTACAAATTCTGGCATACAAGACAACAACAAGGTTTGTAGAGGCAAGATCTACATGTTTAATCTTGAGGCATTTCCACTGCTGAAAACCGTCAAGTTGTTTCCTTAGATAACTATTTTCCAACCTAGCCTTCTGCCTTCTCATTCTGCTTTTCACTGAATATGAACATCCATACCTAATATCACGATATTTTTCTTGCAAAAAAGAGCATGAAAAAACCCTTTTGCCTTCCCATATGCCAAGCAGGTAAAGCAACAGTCAAACTCTTATCAAGATCAATTATTTTTGAACAAGCAAATTTGACTGGAACAACCACAACCTGCTTTTGAAGAAACCTGATTACTACCCAGCCAACATGCCAGGATTTGATTCATTTATGGCATCTTCAGAAAAGTTACACTCTTTGCTCACATAAATCAAAAATAATGCATTTATTAAAAAACCAAAACAAACAAACAAACAAACCAAAAAACCACTAAAAAAAAAGCACCATAAAGCCACCTATAGATCAGCTAGCATATCAGAAACATACAAATACATGATTTTCATAATTTTGGTGGAAAACTGTAAAGAAAAACTAGAAAGTTCACGTGTTCTGCTTATATCATCTAGTGCTTGTTTTCTTGTCTTTCAGATACCCAGCTTCAAAAATAGTAGGCGTCTCTTGGGAAGCAGGAATTAAAATACCTTCAAACTCATTGTCTGAAGCCTTGAGTTACCTCTCAGACCATCCTTGCCAGCCACCCTTCCAAACTGCTTGCTGTTTCTGATGGAAAGCATATACTTTTACAGGATGAAGATTACAACCTATAATCATCCTAGTGGAGCTAAAAGGTACAGCAATTTTCTACCATCAGACTGAAACCTGTTTCTAATAACTTTCCCAAGCATCTTAGTCATTTGAATTAAACTATCTAATATAAATCTGAAATAAATTAATGTGTAAGGGTTAAGTTGTATTCAGTGGGTTGAATACAATCAAGAATCCCATCAGAATACATATTTACACTACCTGTTTATTTCATTTGGCTGCCTTCAAATATTCAGCCTTAAAGGGATATCTTGGCTACTTGGTTGAATAACAACTGACAGTATTTGAACAGGAGAATGTACCCATGGCTGAAAAAACATGTTTATGTTACATTAAGCAGGCAAATTTAAGTTACACCGTAGGTTTCCAAAAGTAATTTTCTTGACCAAAAGGAAGCTGCTGTACTGTGAAGATTTTGATGAAGAAATGAAGAAATCAATTGTAAATTTGGCAAGGAAAAAAGAGTGGAAGACAAAAACATCAAAAACATAGGAGGGGGAAATGCAAAATCCTCCCCTACAGAATATTTTATGTAAAGCCTCTTTGGGTCCCAGATATTTTTGATTTTGGATGCTACAAGTCAAACTCTACATATTTGTGGCTTCTTAAAATTAGCAAGACAAGTGGAAATAATAGTTCATTATATAGTAGAATTAGTATAATTAACACAATAAATCAAAACAAAATGTAACATCAAACATGGTTATTTTATTTAATATATGAGTTTTAAAAAGTTAACACCATTTTGGCAGCTCTGAGAAGTAAAAAGTTTTAAAGTTTCATTAGAAACCTGGGAGGTTTCTTGGAGGAGTTTGGTTTTTGGTGGGTTGTTGTTGTTGTTGTTTGCTTTTTTTAAGAGGCTTCAATAAAATAGGGAGCGACCAAAAGGACAAGATAATACATTCTGTTCTATGCTTTATGTGTCTTGAAGTTATTGCTTATTACTATAATAGAATTTTGTAAAGTAGAATAGGCAGATTAAGAGCCAGTAGGATGCACTAGAAGTTACCACACCAAGAGCAATTTAAACAAATATGAAATTCTTGCTCTCATAGATAATGAAATATTTCTCTGTTTCTTAGTTCTAGACTAAACTGGCAGTTTATATAAGAAAAAAAATCTATTAACATGGCAACTGGTTTACATAAAAACAGATACCACATTTCCTTTTCAATACTATTGAATTTAAATTTTGTCCAGCATAATGCCAGACAATCTGGTCAGGCAATCTGCTTTTACAATCCATTCACTACACAAAGTTAGCACATCCCAAGGGGATAGAAGAAATTGTTTCAGTGTGTCATGCTGCATTCAGATTTCTTTCCAGGTGAGCCTAACTACCAAGGAGCCATTTAGCCAAAGGGTTCTGTGGCTCTGCAGTGCGTGAGCAGAGGACTACTTACCATTCCTGCATGGAGACTTCCTATTCATATGAGAGAAAATACTTTTCCCACCATGCCCCCATTAAAAAAGGTCAGAAATACAATGTTTTTCCTGGTATAATATCTTCTGTCATGACAAAAGCATCTCTTCTTTAAGAGCAAATGTTGATTAGTCCTATTTGAGAGTCATTCTGTCCCTTAAGAAATAAATTTTATTTAAAACTGCTGCATCTATTAAGGTCTGCTGTTTACTTGTATGTTATTAATAATTCTACTACTAAACTTAATATTATGCAGTTAAATAAGCATCCAAAATTCATCCTCTAATAAAATCTTACTGAGAGCTTCAAAGAAAGAAAACAATCACTTTCATTTTTGTCAAACCTCAGCTGTACCTTCAAATTTCAAAACCTTCATGACTTACAAGCACAATCAATAAGCATCAAACCCACAGGTCCTTATTTAAGTGAAGAGTACTGTAATAATGCATTTTCCTTATGTTGCTGATACTCTTGAAAACAGTTGCTTCTAGGATAAAAACATATGCTTGAAATCCTAGCAAGGATATGCTGGAATTTCCACAAGTGATCGGCTTTAAAAATCATATCACACTGAACCATGAAATAGAAAATGTACCTGAAATTTAGTGCAAAATTTAACACTCATGAGTTCCGCTGATTCTGTTATCTGCTCCATTTACATGCCAATCTACACCCCTACCTAAAAAAAAGGCTTTTCTTAAAACCCTTAAAATAAACTGCTCCAGCACTTCCTTTGTAGCATAAGTTGATTTTACACGTCTTGAGCAACAAATACTCAACACCAAACTATAATCATTAAAGAGATACCATCCATCAGCAAAGGTAAATTATGCAAATCAGAATTATGCAAACACCTTTTTTTTTAGTTGCTACTATTTCTATTTTGTGCAGCTGTCCATTAGAGTTCATTGTATGAGGATGAAATTATCTTGGTATTGTTATCAAAAAAAACCCCACAGCAGAAGTCAGAGGCTTGTGTCACCGATGAGCTATTTATTCCTTTTAACATCCATTAAGGCACCTGACAAACAGAAGCCCTGTAGCCAGAGTCCTCTCCCAAAAGTATCTTTCTTACAACCCACAAAAAGTCATGCAACTGCATTTGGAAATAAATACTTTGCTTCCTACTAGCAGCTTTGGGGGGTATTTCCCTCTGTAGGTATACATAACACAGCCCGCTACTCTTTTTTTTCCAAGCCTCTCTTATATAACAGACTGCAAAAATCATCTCTGAACAACGTGATCAAGATGTGATCTCCTCTCTTGGAACTACAACATTCAACATAATCTCATTCAGCCCAGTCTGGAGCTATTAATCAACTTCTTACTAATGATGACGATTGATCGCAAGTTCTCTGCAGTTTTGCAGCTGATAGTCAAGGCTCCTAAAGGATCATGTGATTCACAGACCGAAATGAGACAGCTTCACCAACTTGGCTCAGAAATCAGTCTTACAAGGGTATTTGACCATCGTGTCATGTTTTGCTTAAATATCACAGTCTTTCTAGGTGGTTTGGGTTTAGTGTTGGGGCTCCTCCCCAAATAACCTGTGTTAAAGCAAGGAAAGCCCCAAAGCCACTTGAGTCTCAGAGGCACACAGGTAGGATATACAGCAGCTTTCTCCAGAGACCTGCCCTTAACCCCTTCGTGCCACATCAATTTATATGCTGGCCAACTAACTAGGCTGTCTGAAAAAGATAAACCCAGCCTATATGAGTTACATAATCAGTTTATTTTTTAAGACAGGATGAATATATCCCGAAGTACAGAATGATAAAGATTTTTTTTCCGTCTCCTGAATCTGCAAAAGACACAACAGACTTACATAAACTCCATATAATTCTGGGTTGTCCTCTCTCTGTCTTGAGGTACGTAAGTCTTGACGTACCCTATGGAGAGGTTTGCTACAAAGCAGAGCTCAGGCTGACTCACTGTTTTCACTTCACATATAGGCTACCTATAAAGACTTTGAAAATAAACCTGCAATGTGAAGTTTTTGCTTTGCCTTGTTATTGCCAATAAGAAGGCATACATGTTTTAAGGGGCACAGATATCAGTTACTACAGCTACTGAAGTTAAGAGCTGGGTGTTCAGTAAAGGAGCCTGTTCATTTCTAAATGTTTCTTCTAAGTTTTAGATTTTTTTTTCCTGTAATGCATAGGGTTAACCGTGACACCCTGAATCCAAACAAAGCACACCCTAACAAAGTATAAGAAAATGTAACTGCACAAGATACTGTATTACACTCTTCCATGTATTCATCCTTCCAGTCCCTCCAGAGGAAATTTAACATGGTTTCTAAAATTATCCCTCTTAAGGGTTTGGGTTTTTTTCATTTTTTCTCCAAGATCCCCGGCCAGATGAATTTGTGTATTACATGTACTGCCTGTGCCGCTGCACCTCCTTCCTCTGTGGTGACTTGATTCAGCTGAAGCTACGATTTGACCGATCGATGCAAGCACATTACACACCAGAATAAGAGTAAGGTAAGGGTAAAGGAAAGAAAAGCATCTCTCCTTTCAGCCATTAAATATAGATCAACGAAACATCACAGCGCACATCGCGGCTCCCCTCCCCACCCCCTCCGCCCGCTCCTCGAGCGCAGGATTTCGCAGACGGTGGCTTCAAAGGAAGAACACACACCCCTCACACCCTCCGCACACACACACACACACACAGACACACGCACAGACACACGCACAGCACAGACACACAGACACGCAGCAGCCGCCGCTCGGAGCCGCCCCAGGGCGCGGGCTCCGCGCAGGGCCGGGCGCTGCCCCCGCCCGCGGGTCCCCAGGCCCCTTCATCTTCCTCCTCCTCTTCCTCCTTCTCCCTGGCCCATGACTTCACCGCCGTAACGAGCACATTAGTGCAGGGCGTCGGGAGACACGGTGCCACGGATGCCCTACATAAGCGACGACTAACGTAGAAAGAAAGGGAGGGAAGCGATGGAGGGGGGAGGCCCGAGAGAAAAGAACCATGAGGAAATAGCGCACTTTGTTACCTTTCGGCTGAGGGCACGAACACCGCTACTCTCAGCCCAACCCAGCCCGGCTGCCTCGCCGAGGGGAGCAGCGCAGGACCCCGCACCAAGAAGAAATACCACGCAGGCTGGAAGGGTGTGTGGGGGGGAGGGGGACGGACCTGGCACCATTACGGTGCCTGTCGTACTCACCGATCGGCGCCGATTCAGCCTGCTTGCTCCCAAACATAAACCAAAACCCAGCAGCAAATCCTCAGTCCGCTAAGCAAGAATGAAGAGGGGGAGCGGGGGGGGGCGAGCGACGGCTCCGGGCTTCACCGCAAGGTC
>VXBR01007193.1:1628183-1641226 GCA_013400215.1 Cisticola juncidis
ACCGATGAGGCGCCGCCGCCTGTGCCGGGCGGGGCTGAGGTAGGGCCGGGCCGGCTCCCCCGGCCTCGCCGCAGAAGGGCGCGTCCCCGTGTCCCCCCAGACCCCCGCGGCCGGGGGGCTCTGATTTACTGGGGAAGGGGGAGGCAGGGCGGAGGGCGCAGGTGTGGGAGCGCACCCTGGGGCGGGGGTCGTCGGTGGGGAGCAGCCCCTCGGCGGTGACCGCGGCTCCTGCTGTCATGGGCTGCGAACTTGAGGTCTGACAGCCAAAACGGTGACAGCAACAGGGAAGCAAGAGCTCCTTCCCCGGCTCGTGTCTACCTCAGGTCTCTCTTGCCATGCTTGGGAAACCTAGGTGGAAATCCTACCATGTTTTCAGAAGTCTTCTTGCGAGCAAATAGGTTTAGGAATATGGAAGTCATGTTTTACTCCTGCGCACGCTTAACCCTTCGTTGAGAAACTTGTGTGGAATGCAACTGCAGCACTCACCTGAAAGTTGCCACTCCACGGCTCCTTTCAACTCGCCGCTCGGAGTTCTGGTACCTGAACAAAACCACCCAATTTTTTGGGTTGTTGTCCGGGGTAACCTCTGCTAATTCACGCTCGCAGCGCGCCGAGCATCAGCGCGGCACTGGGCACAGCCACGTCTCGGCCGAGGCGCCGGGCAGCGCCTACAGCCGGTCATTTGCTGCCCGCCCGCGTGGTCGCAGCGCCTGCCCCGCAGGGAGGGACCCGCGTATCCCCGGGCGGCCCGGCTCCCGCGGGGCACGGCGCTCCCGTCCATCCTCCCCGCGCCCCCANCGGCCGGGCTGAGCCGAGGCGGCGGCGGTGCGGGCCGAGCGCCGCCACCGGGCTGCACGGCGACGCGCTGCTGCCACCTCTCGCTTGGCGTTCTCGCAGCTTCCCCAAACTCTGCTGCGAGCAGGAGGTTCACCTGGCTGAAGATTCCGCTCCTCACCGACGGATGGTTACGGTGGCTACCCCTCCCTTAATCTCACGGGAAGGCCGGAGGCTACGTCTTCCCATGCTAGGATGCTTTTTTTCAGGCCTGAGGTCACTTTTTGGAGGAGAGAGGGCTTTATTTCCATATTTATTGGGCCATATAGATGACTAGTGTCTTTTCCCTGGGTTAGGTAAAGGTGATCTATCCACCTGTGATAAAATCAGTAAGTTAGAGCTGAGGGTGATTTAGCCTGGCAGTATACCTCAATGCCAATCCAGACTTTGTCCAATTACTAGGAGTTGTGAGAGGAGCTCCTCTGGACTCAAATCTAAAGTAAGCCCAAAACCTCATTGTCAGGTTCTGCTCTGGCATGTCTTGATCTCTACTGAGTTGCAACTATAGAGGGGAGCTTGCTGGTGGCAGAGTAGAGAAGCAACCCATCCAGTCTTGACTCGAGTAGAGAAGTGACCAGCTAGCCCATTGTCCAAACTTTTGGTTGGACCAAAAGTTGATTTTGTCTGCTAAGCGCAAGACCCTGGGTTTGTAATTCCCAGCCTGAGACAGACATCTAATTCTGAACTGAAAGTAGTGGATCACTCAGTAGTTACCTGGGATCACTGTCTTACTGTTAAACCTCAAGATGTACTTGATAATAAAATTACTGCGTATCAGCCATAGCATCATGTGATCTACCTTCTGCAGCCCAGCCTCTTTTTCAGAGTTGAAAGGTCAATGAAGGTAAAGGAGATTGAAAGACTAGAAGGTGGCTTTGTCCTCCTTCCATTCCCCCTCAAATATTCCCATGTGATAGGAATATTTCATGGTCCTGGGGACTGTACAAATCTGACCTAATTGTGCGATATGCAGTGTGTGCTAGTGAAGAATGAACCTAAGACATCTGATTCTCCCCACACTGCAAAGGTTACCCAGCTGGCTATACTGATCTGAATAGTTACTACGGAAGCTGTTAGCCTTAGGAAGTTGAATATAGTAAAAATAAAGATAAATAATAATGTAGACCCTCTGTAGGGAAAGTGAGGCCTGGAGGCAGAAGGGTTTGGAAGGATCTAGGAGGTGTCTGAAATCTGGTTTTTCCTTCACAGTTTCCTCCTTTCACATCAGAGTTTTGCATGAGAGGGATTTCATCTTAAGATGCCACAAGATTCAAAAAGCTTCTCATTTTCCTGTCACTTTCCTTGCCTGATTCTCTCTGTATCACATTTTCAATGTTCCCTGATACCAGGGAGGTCAGAGAAGGCGCCAGGACCAAGCCCTGCTTATGGATATGGAGAAACATAACAAAGGAATTAAATCAGAGTTTCAATATGACTTTTTACTGCTGTTGCTGCTGTCACAGAGGAAGAATAAGGGGGATCAGTGAGGGCTAAGAATATGAAAAGCAGTGGGATCAACTGCTGGAAGAGATTGCCCCATCTACAGCAGGTGCCGTCTGCCAACTTCATTCTCAGTGACTAAACCTCTTCTTCTGACAAGCCAAAAGCATATGTAGGTGGAAGATGTTCACTTTCTTGGTCAGTCCCAGACTTCTCACATATAGACAGTCTGTTTTCTCAGGCTTCTTAGGTCTGTATGTAGAAGTGGTGTATCTATCCTAATTTTTGGTTAACTTCCCTGAGGGTTTGAGTTGCAGTTTTTTATTTTTTCCTTGAACAAGATGGAAAATGGAAAGGTAATTATCATATCAAGGCAGCTATTTTCTAGCCCAGGAACTGTAAAGTCATCTTTGCCATTTATATTTGCCTGTTATATTTACAAAGATTCTTGAGGCATCCAATTTCTATTTGGTCAAACTAATGGCAAATAAAAATTTTAGAAAATAGAAAAAAGAAGTAGCAACATGAATAGAGTTGAATGAAGTAATAAAATGTTCAGATAATCCTACAAATGACTGTATTATAAAAAACAATAGTAGTAACAAATTTTTTCAAGTTTAGGCTCAGGGGTTCCATCTCGAAACAGCTGTTTGTGAGTGATAGTTCTCCCATCCTGCTAACTAAAAAGATATATTTTTCTCTGTGAAAAATTTATGTCATGAGGGAAAGGATGAAGCTAGCAGTGGAGGAACCCAAGGAAAAGTCTGTTAGTCAACAGATGGATGAGTAATCTAAACTATGGGATACCTAGACACTAGTTGAATCTGCATATTCTGTCTCAACATAAAACATATTTAATTTTTGTTTCATCCTTCTTGGAACAGAGTTTGGAAGCTTGAATTTTTGGACAGAGAGGAAAACATTTCATTGCTGTTTTGACTTTCTTTAAGATTCTGTTTAACTTTAAATGTATACTTCATATGAAGCTTGTTGAGATCCTCTGTCATGGTCCAGGTCATCAACTTCTTTTGTCATGCCAAAGTCAATGGGAACTTTCCATACTAAAAATGCAACTGAAGTGATACTAGGTATCACTTAATAATTAATAGTAATAGTTTCATGTTTCAGACAATCTTTAGCCAATCTGGAATAAAATTGGAAAAACTTGTTTTTGCCCTTTTTGATAAACTGAAAATCAGACAAGCATGAATAGTTTTTCAAGTTTAGAGCAGTATTTGTTCTTGCAATTACTGTCTTATTTCTTTCTAAGAATTAATTCAAGGTGAAATTATTAAAGAAGTTGACAATATCCATCGAAATGCATTTCAGATAAGAAAGGACATGTTTCTTGAGTCACACAGTATGGTGTTTTAATGATAATGATTTCAAAAAATTGGTCCAAATTTCTCCTCTTTTATTTGACTTTGATGTTACCTTTAAAAAGCCAAATCATCATTGAATTATAGTAATACTGTATGCATTTTTCATTTCTCCTAAATTGTTGCACAATATTGTATAGCAACAAAGTGCCCATAAATCCTGGGATGAGGATGATTTTCTGTCACAATGATGACATGACAAGAGAAGGTTTGCATGATTGTATTTGCATAAGCTTGCATTTTCTGATCTCATGAAAATATTTTTTCAAACAGAACTCTCCTAAAGAAATATAAGGTATTTTCAATTCTGAGGCACAGCTGGCTTTGACTCCGTCTGATTATGAGTAAATTATTGTTGAAGTGCTAAGCTTGACTGGCAATAGGAAAATACAATTGAATTTGTAGTACCTGCAGATTTTGTAAATGAATCTGTATTTGCACTGGGAGAGTTGTTGTACTGAGAACAGCTCACATCCCTAGGAACTGATTAAGATTTTCTTATTCCCAGCTTCATCCATTGATGACTAGAGACGCACTAGTGAACAAAATCTCTCTGAAACAGGTGTATTAAAATATTTTTTGTACCTACTTTACTTAAAAAATCATTGTAAAAATTATTGTTAAGTGAATAGCTGCCATTACTTTCCTAAACAATTTGGCATTTTGAACATTCAAGGTATAGTAATGGAATTGCATTTTTTTATAATAAGGCTTTATCTAAGTGTTTAATGAACTAGTTGGAGTTTTACTTAACTTCAAAGATAAACATAGTGAAAAAGAGGGTAACAGAAAATGTAGCTGCTTTTTTTCCTCTCAATTAAACAGATTTGATTTAAAGAGGGGTTGAGGTTTTTTGTTTGGTTGGTTTCTGTTGGTTTTTGGTACATTGTAATTTGGAAGATGGAAGGCCAGAAGTTGAAATGAAAATTAACGTAGTGTAAAAATTGTTCTTTTCAGCATCCAGGAAAACAAAGTTTGCTGTTATAAATTCATATACCCTGTACATTAGTAGGCTATACAAAGATCTGAATGTTCTGAAATAATTTGTAAACTCTAATCCCATGAAAGAAAGTAATTTCCTTCTGTCTTCTCATCACCCAGTATTACTAACAGTACAACGTCAACTTGGCTGCAAATTATAATCTATGGGTTGGATATCTGTGGATGTTCAAAATGTGTTTATCCCTGTCAATTAAAATGACAAGCCATTCTCAGGATGCATCCTTTAATACATTTACAGCTTTAAAGCATTTAGGATTAAGGTATATCACTTACAAGATTATATTCTACTTTTGGATTCTTTCTTTACTCTCTATTTGTATATTGAATAAGTCCATCTCAACAACAAAAAAAAAAAAATCTGCAAAAAGTCAAGCAGATATCTTGCTACTGATTAAGAAAATGATGCTGTTTGAACAAGTTAGTGAAACCTTGTTACAATGATTATCTCTATTCATTTATGTCTGATTTTACTTTGTATCTTTCTACAGTGTAAAGATTGTCAGAGTTCAAGAAACCAGTAGATTGATTATCTAGTTAGACCTCACATTGCATAAGACTGAGATATTACCTACCCTGAAGGCAAAATTAATGACTTGGCATTATGGAACTATGGAGTGCTGGGTCATTTTCTAATCTGTGCTCTATTATATTTAGTCAGTATCAGGAAAGATGAAACTAGTTTTACTTCACTGTTATACTCCATGAACATCATGCTCCAAAAGTGAGACACATTTACCTTTTCAAACCAGAATGATTTTAGTTTTCTGGAAAGTCTTGGTGTGTTTTTTCAGTGCTCAGGAGAGCTTCTTGTCTGACACTTTTTCAGAACCTTTTTGTAAATTTAATTTGATAGTTTCACTATCAAATTTTTCTTGTGAAAACCCACACCTCTGAAGCTCCATAAGTACACAACTGTTAGCAAGGACAACTTATGAGAATTGTCTTCTTATGGCATGCACATGAGTGTTTTAGCGTACAGGAAGACACATGGTGATATTCCCCATACCTGAAGTTTCTCAAGAATGCCACTGGTGTGTTCAAAATGTTTGTCCCACCAGTGGCACCAAGGCTGAAGTCACAGATGGGGGCTGTCTGGAGAGCACTGATGGCAGTGTGGACACAGGGCCCTCCAGCATACCCTGTACATTGGGAGGCCAGATATTTCATTTCCTTTTGTTTCTCAGCTGAACTGCTCTGCTCTTCATAGTTGTGAAGAAGATTGCCTTACACTTTGGCCTAATAATTCTCTCTGTCAAGCCTCAGTTCATCTCAAAAAAGGCTGGACTGTGTCAGATCATCTGATTCATGCCTGCTACCCAATCCTACCACTTTTATCTACAGGCTATATTGCATAATTGGCTATCTCTGGTCCTATACATGATTTGTAAAGAGATGTGTTTGTCACCACTCCATAGTTTTCAGCAGCAAGCTCACTTATACAAACTAAGTTTTCAGAAAGAATAATTTTCAGCAACGAAGGAGGACCAGTTGCCACAGTTTAAATGGCCATTCACATAAGAGTTGAAAGGATGACTGCAATGGATGAGTACAATACTGGATTTTTCCTCTGAAAGTTTATAACATCATGGTTCTCTATATGGGAAATTAGATTTTTACAATGATGTTTTAAAAATGGAAATAGTGAAAAAATCTTTGATACAACATTTAAGCAATTATAAATTGTTCAGCTTGGTACCATTCTTAAAGCCTGTTGCTGTGTCATGTTCTTTGTGATAGTTTTCAGCACATCTTTTAAGTGCATCAAGAAAATATGGTGCACAACAGGCAGGATGTGTTTTTCCTCATTTCCTGTTCTATTCCTGCTCTTTCAATTTCAGGGTAACAGACTTTGAAGGAAAACTTGAGTTTCTTACCCTATACTTTTTCAGCAGAAAAATGAACTGCTTATTTTCATGTAATCCTGTTATGTAAATCTCTGTATTACTGCACACCTGACCTCCCTTGTGATATTTTTAACTTAGTGGAAAACAGAAAGATATGTTTTATCAGCACCACTTGCTAAAATTACAAAGGAAAAAATAAATGTGTTTAGTATTTTCTTACCTTTTATGAAAGAAGAAATAAATGGAAGTAATAAGCCATAAAGTAGTACCTCCCTTCTAAGAGGGAAATAAGATATTTTATAATCCTAATGTAAAAATTTTATGATCACTATTATTATTTATAAAGTGCTTATTAAAATGCATTTATATAAATTCATGTAGTCAGTCATTTTTGCTAGATTTTGATATTTCCACAACTTCTACTGTGGCTATACACTATGAAAACAACTGTAGCTGTTCAAAAGTAACACAGTCAGTCCCAGCATCAGTCCTTTTGGTGAGACACTGAAAGTATGGTGTGTCAGCTCTGATGAGCTCAACAGCAAGAATCCTTTTAATGGGGTAAAACCTTTTAACTGAGTCACAAAAAAACAATCTTTGACACTTTGCATGTCAACTCTGTCCCTAAAGTAAATTACTACTGTCACATACAGAGTTCAGATGGCAAATCTTCTCCTTTTTCACTCTAGGATATAAATTTAGAAATTTGTATTAGATTCATTGACCTTTAGTTACATTTATGTTATTTGTGATGCCTGTGAGATTTTTCAGCTGTTATAAAGCAGTTGAGAATAGAACTTTGGTTTTGGAAGTTTGAGCATATTCTGTAGGAAAGTACAGGTGAGCAGCTATATCCATCCTTGTATTCTTTTTTCGTGTTGCTTATTCTAATGAGTGATAGACAATGTAGTTGCCAATTTAACCTAATACTGCATCAAGCAATTGTGTGACACAGAGTAAGCTTTGATCTTCATACACTTAGCATCAATTTTATGTCTAAACCATACTTTCACTTTGTTGAGGTAGCTGTTTCTTGTAAAAAAATTATGAAACCATAAAACAAAATGTAGGAGAGATGTCAATATACTGTTATTTTAGTAGTATATATTGGTTAGCCTCCCTTACTTTTTAAAAGCTACAATTTTTGTTTTCATATACAGAGCTCAAAAAAAGAAGAATCATAGAATCACAGAATGTTAAGGGGTGGAAGGTACTTTAAAGACTATCTAGTCCCAAACCCTCTGCCATTCACCTCCCAATAGACCAGGTTGCTCAAGGCCTTATCCAGCCTGGCCTTGAACACTTCCAGGGATGACGCATCCAAAGTTTGATGAACAACCTGCTCCAGTATCTCACCATCCTCACTGTAAAGAATGTCTTCCTAATATCTAAATTTCCCCTTTCATTTTGTACGTCTAAGTCCTTGCCTCTTTATAGAATTCACTGTGTGTTTATTACGGCAAGAACTAATTTCAACAATTTGTAAGTTTTATCCTTCATTTAGGTTTACCGTGTAGAAGTCCGTGTATCACAGTGAAGAAAAACACTTTGATCTGTAAAAGATGTTTCTTCAGTGGTTGTTTAGTGACTTGTTCTTCAGATGTTGCATTAGTCTATTATAAAAATGTGATCAGAAATTTTTACAGATCTAATAACAATCTCAAGATTGTCACAGTCATAGGGATAGCAGACTACTTGTGTGTTTAATATATATAATGAGGTGGTCACTAAAACAAAGGGCTGAGGGTCATGATAGTTTGTTACAGATCCTCAGGATCTGTCTGTAGCTTCTGTACAACTGATTCCTACTTTTTCACTTATTGAATGGGGGTATCAAACTTGTTAGATTAGACTGAGGTTTTTGGATGAGGAACAACATATAAGCACGATAGAAGAAGTTCCCCAGTATAGGCAGTGTATTCCAGAATGGGCAAGTACAAAGAGCCTCCAGAACATGAATATCTGGGAAAGGCTGACTGCCCTGACTATGACTGTTCCACAGGCTTCCCTTCTCCAACTGGTTTGTCAAGTGGTCTCAATTTTCCCTCTTATGAAAAACAGGCAAATAAATATGATGTTATTGGAAGAGGTGAAGTAGCCCACCACATGCTGCAGATTAATATATTTTTTATGAAGAATGATACAAACTAGCTACTCCTGACCATTTTGGTAAAAGTCCTGACTACTCTTTCAGCTCAGACAGGCAGTGGGTGTTCATCAGCCTTCCAGAGAAAGGGGGGAAAGCTCTTCCACTTATATATCAAAGGTACCTCCTTTGCTCTTGATTTCTTGTCTCCATAGGTCTATGATCACCTGATTTCACTTCAATGTTATTGTCTACCTCAGCCAACCCTGTCAACCTTTGTTTTTAATCCCCTAACATCCTATAGTCAGTTTCATCCATTGCCTTTAAGCCCCTTAAATATTCTGAAAATATTTGCTCTTTTCTGAGAGGCCTTTTACACTCTTTCTTCTGCTCTGCACCCCTTCTTATCAGTTACAAAAAGCTGATGGAACCTCTCCAAGGCCTTGAGTGATTTGTTCAGCTGTGTTCCCTCAATCTGTGAGCTGGGAGATCTGGTCATAGATATTGTCTCTGTTATCTCTTTTTCCTGAGGTTCTGTGTATCGAGGTGGGATTTATTACTTTTTCTGTCTTCTCTTTGTTTTTTTAAATTGTGCTCTCGAAAAATGTCCTTATATTACAAATGTCACATACCCTTTATATGTCACACAGCTTTTACCTTCCATCTATCCTTACAATACTTATCAATATTAACACAATGTTTGAACAAGTGGAGCTCATCTTCTTAGGAGAACTGATCTAGATGAAAAAACTAAGCCAGTTCTTTTTGTTCAACTTATTTATTAAGAGGATTCTGAAGGTAACATCACCTGATGCTCTTTTAAGCAATGCAATGTCCTTTTTGCAGACTCTGAAGAGAACAACAGCTATATAACATTAGTTTGATTTTTACAAAGTATTTTACTGGTAGAAGAAATGCACTGATATTAAAAGAAAAACACTCCTGCTAACAACAAACAACTGGCCACTTAGATTATATAATAATTTAACATGAAGACTCAAAGACAGAGTCTTGTGGGCTTTTAAAATACCCAATAACCTTCAGATCTTTCAGTGCTGCTTTGACAGATTTTTTACTTCAGCAGCTGAGACAGCCTACATATTCTGCACAGAACTCCCAGTATTCAGCAAAAACTGATAAGCCAAAATATTTTAGGTGCAACCCTCTACTTTTCCCAGGGTGTCTTCTTGAGCTCTTTCTAGGTAATTTCCCTGCTCTAGTGCCTTATGTGAAAACTTGCTCATGTGACTTTATTTCACTTAATGTTTTTTAGCTGTGAAAAAGCTCAGTTTTCAATAATCATTTTTTCCATACTTGAAGAACACAAACCATTATGTGAAGGAAAAAGCACCAAAAGACATTCCATGCACTTCAACTTCCTCCTAGAGGCAGTTTACTCTTTCTTGTTGTGCCTCCAAGTGACACAAACCAGACCTGCACTCACCTTGAGGTGCTCAGACTTTTGAATGAGCCACAAATTTGATAGTTTAGAGGTCTAGTGAGTAAAAGAGTGGGGAGGTGGGATTTAAAGCCATTTTGACCTTTCCAAGAATTATATCAGGAAAGCATACTGCATCCTAGATATAGGAAAAAAAAATGGGTGAATAAAAATGGTTTCTGAATAACATGGCATAGAATTTTACGGCCTACAGACCTTTAAAACTCCTGTGAAAAGAATTGGTATTTCATATTGCATAGTATAACTCAAAAAAGAACATCTTTCTAGAAACTGGTGATGATTTTATTCATTGTAGATTCCTAAGAATTCACAGATTGAGGTAATTTCCCTCTAAATTCCATCCTCATGCTGAGCCAGCCATCCAGTAATCTGGAGGTCAAATATCCACCAGGTCTACTGCAGATACATTCTGAAAAGCTCAGGGAAGGAATAGTTGCTTTTGAAACCAATAGTAAAGAAGAATAATTGTCTAGGTAACTGTAGTTTTCTGACATTGTTTACCTATAGAGTGGATATCATCCTTTTCTGAAGCATATTTAAAACCATTAAATTCTCCAAATTAGCTCTTACCTTACCTGAAACATTCAGTGTACATAGATGATACTGAATTTTCTTCTTTATTCTTGGTATATGTACTATAAATATATAACAGGTAACAGGTGCACCGTGTGGACACATGGATGGCTTAAATCTGCTGTCTTTCAAAAATGATCCTCTGAGAGTAACCTTTTCATACTTACATAGTTTATTTATACCCACAGGATTGACTTCCCATAGGACTGAATTCTAACAGGTTACTTTTACTTGCACAACTGCACACTGCATTTCTAACCATTTAATTTTGTTTTGAATTGTGGGATCATCTTTGCAATTTATCAAAATGATTTTGAATTCTAAGTTTATGTTTCAACATGCTTGCACTCTCACCTGATTTTCCACCATCTGTGCATTTAATAAGCTTGATACTTTAGTATCAATTCATTCATGTTTAGAATTAAGTAAAAACAGATTCTGAGCAGACCTCTTCTACTGTGGGTGGTGATTCATTGATACATACCCTTCTGATTACAGGTTTCCAAAAAGATTTACACCCACACAGATTTATCCAGATTGTCCTGTAATTAATTTTATCTACATCATGTCTCGCTAACCCACGTATAGGGTATCATGTAAGGCACCATTAAAATTTTTATTATTCTTGTGGTATGAGACATATATCTATGCCCCTGTGTTTACATTCTATCCACAAGTTTCACCACCCCACTGTAGGATAATTGATTTGACACATTTAATGTTTTTACAAATTCACATTAGCCACTATTAATTCTGTAATCTTTCAGTCTCTTGTCTACCTGGAAATGGTTTAGTTACTTGTATAAGGGTTACTCAGGGTCCATGACAAAGCTGAAAAGTCTTCTAAATCCCCATGAAATTGTCCAGCTCACTCCTTTTTCACTATTCTTAGGGTTGGTCTGGATTTAGGCCACCTTTTGCCCCTATAAATTTTCAAAAATAACTGCTAATAAATGTTGTTATTTCAGCTATTTTGATAAATGTTTGAGAGTTAAATTTATCAGGGCCAGCTGATTTTCAGTTATCTTACTTACATGTATTCACATCTCTTTTCCCCTTGTCCTAGGATAAGATCTTATCCCAGTGGTGTGAAGTAATCACTTGTGAAAGCCAGTGATAATTGAAGGGGAATTTTAGAAAGGCAAGTTTCAAAAGGGGCACAAAATTTATGGGTTTTCTTTCCTGTTGGGTAATGAGCAGGGATTTTTTCCCTACTCCTCTGCTAGCAAGCTGTGCATATATTACAGGGGTACGTATTGTCAGTTTGATGGGGCTTGTACTTGGGTCTTTTGTTTCCATATGCTCACCTATGCTATTTTCTGTTAATCTTTAGCAACCTGATTTCGTCTTCACTTCCTGGATTCTTCTTTTGCTTGATGTAAGTGAAGAAGTCATTAGTTACACAATCGCTTCTTATCCTTCCCCTTCACTGCACTACAAAATTGTGTGAAAGTATGACTGTGGCTTAAAAGTCATGTGTGACATGACATTTTTCAGAAGAGGTGTTGCCTACACAGAAGTGAATGTGATGGATAAAAAATTATCAGAGGGAGATATACAGCTAACACAGAACAAATTAGCTTTTTTAAAATTAGATGCACATTTAATTTACATGCCCTGCATAGGCATTGGAATTGTTGTAATTCATCAGTTATATATTTTAAGATTAATATAAAAGCATTGTCTACGAGAGCATTAAAGCCTTTTTTGTTTCTCACTTGTTTTTATAAAGCCTGTTTCATAACCCTACAAGTCTGTTTTGCAAACAGTGTTAATACCAGTCAATTATACTAGCTGGCATTTGACAAGACCTACAAACACCTAACAAATTACCAACTGAGTCACTACATGAGCAGGAATTTGCAGCTATGAACAATTCTCCTATTTCTATTTATAGGTGTTTCTAACTGTTTTTGTTTTGATTACTTACACACACATGCACATAAGCGGGGCTCATCAGCTCATTGCGGCCTCACAGTTGACTCAGTCTGGCAGCTGATGCATCTACAGCAGATCAGCTGCTCCTTTGTTAAAAGCTGTCACTACAGCCTGGAAGAATTAATATCATTCACACTGCAGAATTCAGTATTTCTGAATTCTGGATCCCCTTGCACTGAAAGGATTAAATAGTATCACTGTCTACATAATAAATGACATCTGACAAGAAAAGGTAGCTTGGTCCTTTGTAAATAAAAATACTAATTATATATATATATAATATGTATATTATATAATAACAATATTTTCTATTGATTCTGGAGAAAATCTTGTCTCTTACTCTATGAAAACAAATGGTCTGACAAATAATATGAAAAGAAAGAAAAGATCTTACCTTTGTGCTATCATACATGCAATCAGTGATGAACAGAGAGACGTCTGCATTACATGCCCCAGGCTGTGAAATAGTGTCACTTTTTTTTTTTTTT
>VXBR01007194.1:22058-39945 GCA_013400215.1 Cisticola juncidis
AGTTCAGCCCACACCAGTCCATGCACACCAGTTCCATGCATACCAGTCCAGTGCACACCAGCTTGGCTCACACCAGTTTAGCTCACACCAGTTCAGTCCAGTGCACCCCAGTCCAGCTCACACCAGTCCAGCTCACACCAGTCCAGTGCACACCAGTTCAGTCCAGTGCACCCCAGTCCAGCTCACACCAGTTCACTGCACACCAGTCCAGCGCACACCAGTCCAGCGCACACCAGTCCAGCGCACACCAGTTCAGTCCAGTGCACACCAGTTCAGCGCACACCAGTTCAGCGCACACCAGTCCAGCTCACACCAGTTCAGTCCAGCTCACACCAGTTCACTGCACCAGTTCAGCTCCCCGGGCTGCCGATGCAGGAGGAGGGGAGGGAGCTCCTGCTCACCTGCTGCTCCCAAATCCCACAGAAACTATTCCTGGGCTGTGGTGCAGGAAATGTGATTTGATTCCAGAATTGTACAGACAAAGCAGCTGCCTCTGAACTGACACTCATCACTCCCCCTCCCAGCCCCTGCTCCCTCCCACCCTTTAACTTCTTATTTTCCTGCACAATTTAAAGGTGAAATTGCCTGAGTGGTGAATTTATTGCAGACTGGGCCTGTTCATCAAGAGCTGGAGAGTTTTCTTTTGAGAGGAGATGGATGAAAACTGGAATGTTCAAACAATCTTCTGCTCTTTGCAATATTTTTTTAAAAAGAAATTTATCCCAGGAGTTTCAGTCAGATTTCAGATCCAAGATAAAGGCTGCAGTGTCCCAGCTTTGGCTTTCCTTGTTCATGGCAGGGCAGGAGAAAATGGGAAAGGAGAGATTAAATAGGGAGGGTGACACAAAACCATCCCAAATTTGTTCATCCCTTCACAATTAGGCCAGAATTGCAATCCTCCTTCACCTGCACACAAAACGAGAATTGAACAAAAAGGCCATGGATTGGCTTAGGGTTATATTTTGTCAGGGTTCTTAGGTTTGGGGTTTTTATTTTAATTCAGCTCTAAGCAGCTTTCAGCTTTCATTTCCCATCTAACTCAACAATTTATCACTCACCTATACCTGCACTGCTTGTCCTGGCTCCAAAAATCTGCAACTTTGGGGCAAATTGAGCCTAAAAACAGCAAATGGGGAAAAAAATATCACAGAGGAACTGAAGCTCAGTGTGGGTTTGGGGATTGCTCACTCCAGGGTTTGTGTTTGCACAGAATAAAATCCAAAATGTGGACAAGGGGAAATTCCCAGGCTGCCTCTGTAATCACAGGATGGAGCTGCCCCTGATTTTGGAGGGGAAGAGCAGCACAGAGAATGAGTCTGAACTAAACCAGCAATGAGTGAACCACAAAATACAATTTCAAAGGGACAGAGAATCCCCATTTTGCAGGGTGTGCTCCTGAGCCGGTGATGGAAGCCAGGAATGGCTGCTCAGGAAAATCCACCCTCCAAAAACAGGAGCAGTGGTGCTGCTTGGAGAAAAACACCCTCAGCAGAGCTTTGAGAAACCTCTTTGGAAAGGAACACGTGGAGGGAACATGCTCAGAGAGCACCTGGATACAGCACTGCTCTCCAGGCTTAAAAGGGAAAAAACAGACCCTTTCCTAATTATTATTTTTATTTTTATTTTTATTATCATTATTATTCCGTGAAAAGAATAAACCCCAATGTCTGCTGCTCACCTGTTTGTGCCAGCTCAGTCCTCACACCTCTGGAGAGCCACCCTAAAAATGGCATCCAAGCATTCCAATGGTCAGGATAATAAATTTTCCTCACATTTCCTGGACAAGAAGGTTAAAATGTCTGTCCCAGGTACCTTCCATGGCTGGCTGGGGGTCTGGCCATCTGTCCATGGCCTGGGTGCAGTTTGTTCCACAGGAACCCTTCCGTGGGGATTTGGACTTTGCACAGACCAAAGCTCAGATTTGCCAACCCAGGCAGTGACAGGGAGGCTGTGACCACACCCTGAAAGCTGCTGGTGTTTATCAAATCACACTTAGGCTAAATGAACACATTAAACTGTCAGAGGTCACCAATAAAATCAGTAGGGTGGAAATCAGAGAGAGCCTAAAGCCAAACACACCACTGGCTTTAATCACTCTACACCTCAGGGTTACTCCATTAAAATTAAAACCAAATTATCCTCATGTGGGTCCTCTGTCAAACAAACAAACAAACAAAAAAGCAGCACCTGAGCTGGGCACAGCCCCTGCCCACAGCACCTCCTCTGGACCCCAAAAATCCTGAGCAGGGGCACAGGATGGGTTTGCTCAGGATCTCTCAAGGCAGAGGGCAAAGGGATCAGGTGCTGCTCTGAAATGACTTTGGGTTTGTTGTACACAAAGTTATCCAAGGGCAGGGCAGCTCCCAGGAGAATCAGGGTCCCATCAGATCTTGATCCTTTTATAGGAACACAGATTTCCCCTGGCTCCTGGATCTGGCCAGGAATGGGCAATCCCAAACTCCCAGCCCCTTTCTCTTCATCAGGAATAACAAACAGAACACTGAACAGCAATGAGGAGCAGAGGTTTCTTGTTCACTGGGATAAAAGCAGAGTTTTATACACTTAATTAAAAGATTAATTGGCTTGCTCCAGCCTTTCTCTAAGGTGCTGCTCTGGCACTGGGTGTGAGCACGAGGGGTTTGTGCAAATGACATTTCCAGGGGTGACCACGTGGAAAAATCAGATACAGCTCACGTTTCCTCTTTGGAGATTGACAATACAGAAGAAAGAGCACAAAGAGGTTTGAGGTGAGGACATTGCAGGTAAATCTGTGGTGTTCAACACCCACAAACCTGGTGAGAGGACAAATGCAGGGTATGGGAGCAACCCAGCCCCAAAGGACACAGAACCTCCCAGGAATTCAACTGAGCAGCACCTGGAGCCCTGAACCTGAATCCCAAAAGGATTTTCAGCACCCAAAACTAAACACATCGACATTTGTGGACCTATTTTAAATACTCTCAAAGCCTGGCCTTTTGTTCCTGTGAGTTTACAGAAGATGCAGCAAGGCTGAAACATCCCCCTGTGTTTTTCCAAGCATTTTCTGCCTTCCCCCATCCCTTCCTCCTCTCCTTTCCTCCTCCCTGTCCCCCTCCCAGTGCTCCCACTCCCAACTGTGCCTTTTATCGAGCACAAGTGCTGGAGTTGATGTCTCCATCCCCAGCTCCGGGGGAGGAGGAGAAAGAGCCCTTTCCTATCAGGTTTAAGCATGAGGTTCACCTTTCATCCCAAAGTGTTCACATCAAAAAGATGCAAATGCAGAGAGGAGCTGCATTCTCCCCTAATGCAATTAAAATGGAAGAGGCAATTTGAAAGGCAGCGGGGAGATTTACAGGAAAGCTGAAGGCAAAAGGGAAGAAAGCGAGCCTGAAGAAACTATATTAAAAAAATCAATATATATTTAGGGTTACATCAATGCAGGGAGTAATTCAACAGTGGGGAGAGCACGGGGAGGGGGGATGAGGACAGAGACACCAGACAGAACCCAAGGGTCCCCTGCTCTCAGAGAGAATTTTTATATCACTGCCAAGGAGCTCTGTGGGTTCAGGGCAGTCACCCTCCCTTTGGAGAGCTGGGTTTGTGTTCCTGTAAGAGCAGGGCTGTTCCTTTTCCTCTCTGCTTGGTTTGATTTCCTTCTCAGCCCCATCAGGAACCCTGAGCTATCCCCAGGGTCAGGAGCTTCCCTTTGGAGCAGGGCAGCTGCAGCAGCTCACTGGGATTCCTCCCTTCATCCTCCCAAGAAACCTGAACATTCCAGACATGCACTGAACTCAGGCACTCTGACTGAAATAAAAACCAGACTGCTAACTGTATAAAAGCCCCAAACCACAGCCAGTCTGATCTTCCTCACAGTCTTTTGATTTTTTTTTTATTTATTTATGTTTAGGAGTACAATGCAAATCATCATTTCTGTCTTGAATGTAGCACTGATAGCATCATTATTACCCAGTCTGGCAAACAGAGGCGAGGTTTGCCCTCATAAAAGGGAGGGCTCTCAGGGAAATCAAAAAGCTCTTGATGAACATTCTTATCTCCTTTCAGTAATTCAGTGTTTGACAGATGCCAATAACCTGAATTCACCCTGAGACACTGGGGGTTTTTACTGTCATTTCCTTTGTTCCTCTCACATAAATTGCATCCAATCCTCTCTTACTTTCCACCCTCACAAACCTCTAAAAAACCCTCAAAAATCTATTTCTCTCCGAGGCCCTCAAAGGTCAAACTTGGAGAACAAAGGGAAGACAATGCCAGTCCTAAGGATATTACAAACCAAGGAGCAGATTTGTCCTCCCCACCTTGTCCTGAGTTGTACCTTAGTTCATAACTTGCTAAAACAGACAGGGGAACATGAGCCAGGGTAGGAAAGTCCATCCCAAGGCAAGGATGTGCCACACCAAGAGCCTGAGCTTGCAGAAGTACCAGAGTAAAACATTCTTATTTCATTAAAGCTTTAAAAATGAATTCAACTTCACCATAGTCTAATGTGCCTGCACAAGAAGTTTATTCTAACAGATTTCCAGATTTTAAAAAGTCACATTATTTTTGTCAATTCTTGACTCTTTCTCACATCCTCTAAGGGATTCAGTGTGCTCAGCCCTGAGCTCCTGATGGGAACGTTTGCAGTGCTCAGGCCAAAGCCGCTGAGGGCTCCTGACTCACACAGACCCAGCCAAACAAGCTCAGCTTGATTTATTCTCTGCTGCTGGGACTGAGTAAAGCCTGCAGAAGGGAGAGGTGTGGGGATTTTAACGGGAATTGTCCTCCTGAGGAGGTGCTGCCATGAGATTCCAGCCCTGGGATGGGAGCTGATCACTCCCAGGCCTGGATCTCAGTGGTTCCTCTCTGATCCAGCCAGGAGAGCCCCTCTGGAGCCCTTCCTGTCCCTGCTCCCCCCCAGGCTGGGATTGTGCCAGGAGCAGCCCCCTCACCCCTGCAGCCCCCGTGTCCCCACATCCACACCCACCCACGGGACAGAGCCTCTCCCTGGAGTGTCCCTGGCGCCGCTCCTGGGTGGCACTTCTGGGGTCTCTGTCACCCTCTGCTCTCCTGCCTGCTCCCCCAGCCCATCCCTGAGCAGCAGCAAGGAGCAGTCCTGGCCCTCAGGCAGCTGTCACCCACGGGGACAGTGCTGTGTCACCGATGGGGGCACTGCTGTGTCACCCANCTGTGGTGTCCCTGCTGTCCCCCATGGGGGCTGCTGTGTCACCCATGGGGGCAGTGGTGGCACTGCTGTGTCACCCACGGGTTTGGTCACAGTCACTCCAGAGTCCCCAGCTCAGCCACCAGCAGAGGCCTAAGGCTGTTGCGAGGGGATTTGCTCACAAATGCTGTTTTTTTTCCCCAGAAATGCAGGGGTTTTGCCCAGAAATGCAGGGGTTTTGCCCAAAAATGCAGGTTTTTGCCCAGAAATGCAGTTTTTTTTGCCCAGAAATGCAGTTTTTGTTCCCCCAAAATGCAGCCAAGGCCCAAGCAGAGCTTTGCAGGTCTGGGATTTAAACGTTCCTGGTTTGGTTTTGCAGTCCCAGCTCCTGTGCCCATGGGGCAGACACAACCTGCACCTTCCTGAGCTGCACAGAACCAGCTCCACTCTCACTCTGTTTTTGTCCTCTCCTCCCACAGGACCCCAGCTGTGGGCACAGATGAGATCCAGGTCCAGGCAAGTATGGCAAGGTCAGATCTCCCTGGGGCCTGAGCCATTCCCCCCTCCAGGACTGCCACAGACCCTTTGTTCCATCCCTCAGAGGGGCATTTCTCATCCTCTCAAATGTTTTTATTGCAGTTTCTTTCTCCAGGCTCCTTGAGAGAGATGTTGAATCCCTGGCCAAGGAGCACTAAAACATTCTGCTGTCACCTCTCCTTGTCCTGCCTGCCAGCAGTGCCACTTGTGGACATTAATCCAAGATGGGCCACGCTGCACTCCCTGTGTGAAATGAGCTTCAGTCAGCTCGCCCTCAACCACTGCAAAATCTGAGCTCCAAACTCCCCTCAAAATCCCCATTTCTCTCTGACTCTGCCAACATATTGTTCCAAACTGGCAGGAACTGTTATTTACATCCTTCAGCACCAACAGAATGCTGAGCTATATAAACAGTGTTTATTACTAATCAGAATGAGCTGTTAATTAGGAGAAGAGACCCTCAGTTCTCTGTGAGCCTGAGTGGGATGAACTTTGTTTCTATAAAGAGGATGAACTGCATCCTCTCAAACACAGCATCTCCAAACAATGATGCTCCAAGATCTCTGAAACCTAATTTTGGCCTCCAAGCATTTGGGAGGAGGGTGGAGGGGGTTTGGAGCAAGCTGTTGTTTGAAATAAATAGCCCTGAACATATTTACAGCTCCTGAAAGGAAAATACCCCGGGGCAAATCCTCCTGTCCCGATTAGAAACAGGAATCCAGAGCAGAGCAGCCTTGTTCCTCAGGTTTAACTCCAAAGTGGGATTTGGATCAGGGAGGGAATGGGGAGGGCAGAGCAGCTTTGGACTTCAGAACTGCTCAGATAAGTGAATTTTTTAGCATTTGTCACACACAGAACATATCAAAGGCAAATTACCTTAAAGTCTTTGAAATTCCATCAGAATTGTGGAAGGGTGGGGAGGTTAAATTCTAGTTTACAGCTCAGTGCCTGCAAGGGAGCTCACCTCTCCAATAATCAGGGGTGTTTTTTATCCAGGACTTTTCTCCAGATCCCAGATTTGCAATCAGTGAGGAAACCTCCTCAATTCCACCGTAACTAAAACCCCAGAGGATTAAAACCCCAAATTCAAGCCCAGTCCAAGAGCAGACACATAGAAGCAGGAAAGTTAAACCCTTTCATTAATGTGAGAACTCCCATTTGCAGCTGATTTTGTTAATGTGGGCAATGTACAAAACAGGCCTTTGATTTCTCTTCTCTTCTGGAAATATTTTGGGAAAGAAAAAAATCTTTGTGTCACTGAAAACAATTCCTCAGACAGAAGGTTACACTTGCTGCAGCATTTGTTTTGCTGTCAGCCCCAGGATGAGCTCTGCCACCACTGGAACACTGACAGGATTTTCTCTGATTGTGTCCTGCAGAAAACAAGGAATCCCCAAGTGGCTGCTGGCTGAGCCTTCCCTGCCCCTTGATGAAGAGGGCAGCACATTCCTGACCTCAGCAGCCGGGACAGAGCTGGCCTGTGCTGGAACCTTGGTGCCACAGGGGGCTGTTCCTGCTGCTCCTGCTGCTCCTGCTGCTCCTGCTGCTCCTGCAGTTCCTGCAGTTCCTGCTGCTCCCTGGTGCTGAGCTCCCCGTGCCTGGGCAGAGCTGACCTGTGCTGGAAGCCTGGTGCTACAGGGGGCTGTTCCTGCAGTTCCTGCAGTTCCTGCTGTTCCTGCTGCTCCTGCAGTGTCCCAGTGCTGAGCTCCCCGTGTCTGCAGAGCTGGCCTGTGCTGGAGACGTGGCTGTTCCTGCTGCTCCTGCAGTTCCTGCTGTCCCTGCAGTTCCTGCAGTTCCTGCTGCTCCTGCAGTTCCTGCTGTTCCTGCTGCTCCTGCAGTTCCTGCTGCTCCTGCAGTTCCTGCTGTTCCTGCAGTGCCCCAGTGCTGAGCTCCCTGTGCCCAGGACAGAGCTGACCCCTTCCAGAGCTGGAAGCGTGGTGCCACAGGGGGCTGTTACTGCAGTTCCTGCTGCTCCTGCTGTTCTGTTCCTGCAGTTCCTGCAGTTCCTGCTGTTCCTGCTGTCCCTGCAGTTCCTGCAGTTCCCCAGTGCTGAGCTCCCCGTGCCCGGGACAGAGCTGACCTGTGCTGGAAGTTTCGTGCCANTCCTGCAGTTCCTGCTGTTCCTGCTGTCCCTGCAGTTCCTGCAGTTCCCCAGTGCTGAGCTCCCCGTGCCTGGGACAGAGCTGACCTGTGCTGGAAGTTTCGTGCCACAGGGGCTGTTTCTGCTGTTCCTGCAGTTCCTGCTGTTCTGCTCCTGCTGTTCCTGCAGTTCCTGCTGTTCCTGCAGTGCCCGGCCAGCCCTGGTGCTGAGCTCCCCGTGCCCAGGCAGAGCTGACCTGTGCTGGAGACGTGGCTGTTCCTGCTGTTCCTGCTGTCCCTGCAGTTCCTGCAGTTCCTGCTGTTCTGTTCCNCAGTTCCTGCTGTTCTGTTCCTGCTGTCCCTGCAGTTCCTGCAGTTCCTGCTGTTCTGTTCCTGCAGTTCCTGCTGTTCCTGCAGTTCCTGCTGTTCTGTTCCTGCAGTTCCTGCTGCTCCTGCAGTTCCTGCAGTGCCCGGCCAGCCCTGGTGCTGAGCTCCCCGTGCCCGGGCAGCGCTGCCTCCCGCATGCCCAGGGCACCCCTGGTTCTGCTCCCCAGCGATTCTGAGAGCAGCCCCTGAGTCCCAATGAGGCCCAAGTTCAAGGAGGCTCCTGGAGCTGCCCTTTTGGCCTCAGCAGAGGATGAGAACTTTGCTGCCCTGAACTCCACCAGGGACACACAGAGCGAGCAGCTGCAGGGGCCCCTCTCGTCCACCATCGCCCTCAGCGTGGTGCTGGTCCTCATCTTCTCCCTGGTGCTGACATCCCTGCTCACCTACTGCTTCCACAAGTGGAAACTCCGAGGGAAAAGACTGCAGAAAGCACAAGAGGAGTATCAGAGAGACCAGGAAAAGAGCGTTTGCCAAAGCACACCCGAACTGGTTTCATGAAAAGAGAAAACCGGGATCCTCCATGAAGGACTCTTGAAATACCTGGAAATGAAAATCATGACAGAACTGCCAATTTGAAATTTCCAAGCAAATACATCCTTGTTTTATCTCATTTCTAAGAGTTGTTAGCAGTTTGGAGATTTCCTACAGCTTTATTATACATATTATATATATTTATACATTTACTCTCATTTGTGCAAAGTAAAACCAATGCAATGATGTATTTTTAATCTCCTCTGCCATTTTAATACTCGCTGGGCAAATTGTGGCAGTGCCTGTGAGGGTGAGGAGGCCCTGGCACACATTCCCAGGGAAGCTGTGGAAGTGTCCAAGGCCAGGCTGGATCACCCTGGGACAGTGGAAGGTGTCCCTGCCATGGTAGGGGTGGAATGGGATGAGTTTTTAGCTCCATTCCATGGTAGGGGTGGAATGGGATGAGTTTTTAGCTCCATTCCATGGCAGGGGTGGAATGGGATGAGTTTTTAGCTCCATTCCATGGTAGGGGTGGAATGGGATGAGTTTTTAGCTCCATTCCATGGCAGGGGTGGAATGGGATGAGTTTTTAGCTCCATTCCAGCCCTCACCACAATTTTCTGTGTATTACTGAACCAGTACATTTCAATCTGCTGCTTTCCCTCTCTCAAACCCACTGGAAGGTGGAGAGGCAGGTTTGGGGTGCTCAGCCAGGGGAGCTGTGCTGCCCTGACCCAGCAGGGGCTGAAGGTGCTGGGGTGCACTGGGAGGATGCCAGAAGTGCTGGGATGCACTGGGAGGATGCCAGAGAGGTGCTGGGATGCACTGGGAGCTGCTGCTCCCAGAGAGCTGCTCCTGCCTCCTGCAGCTCCTCCTGGGCCCAGGCTGGCATTTCAGAGTTCCCTTCACACCAGGCTGTGCTCAGAGCTGCTCCTGGCATTCCCACAAGTGGATTAAGAACATCCAGTATTAATGGAACTCAAATTTCCAAGGGAGGATACAGCCTAAACCCCTTTTTTTAATTAGGCATCTAATCCTTTTTAAACCACCCATACCACAGAGTGTTTCTATTTCCATAGCCTGTCCTGTGATGTCACAGAGAAATGACAGATTTATTGTGAGTAGCACTTCTAAGTAATCTTTTCTAACCGAGTGATGGATGTAATATTAATAAATGTCATTGTTTTATAAAGTAGAAACCATGTGAAGTTGCCACCAGCCCCCTGCTCAAGTCTACAGCTTTGCTTGCAATTACCAGTACTGCTGTATGTATTTTTAAACAAGCTATAATACTGTGATGATGCTGTAAACTCACCTCTGTAGGCAAAAAATGTTCTATTTCAAAATGTCAGGATGAAGGATGTAAATGTTCTGAAAGTGCTATCAACAACAACAACAAAAAAAAGAATTTTCACAGAATATTCTAAAGGATTCTGTTACATGCTACAAATCTATTTTACAAGGGTATTTATGGATCATACAGCCTAGTCTGTGAGAACAGTACTATTTTATTACAGAATAAATAAATGAATAAATAAGCGGTGAATATCCATGCCCAGAGGCTGGAAAATGTTTGGTTTTTGTTGTTTTTTTTAAGTACCCTGATCAATTCTTTAGGTAATCTGGAAGATGGAGGACCCTGGCAGAAGGAATCCACTCCCCCTCATCTCCCATCCACATCCTGCTGTTATAGGAGCTGCCAAAGAGCTTCAAAATCAGTTGTGAAGAAAGAAAAAAAATAAAAGAAAGGACAATTAGTTGCATGAAAGCAGCTAATGTGGTGTTTTTAGGATTGATATCTGTTTTCCATCATTTAAACCCGGAGCAGTCAGGCAGCCCTGGGGCAGGCTGCACACACCCAGTGCCTTCCTCAGGGCACAATCAAAAGTCACTCTGGAAATCACATCCAGTGGAAATAAAATTACAGCCTGAAGAATGCAGGGGGATTGGGAAATGCTTGAGGAATGCAGAGCTGGGGGCACTGCAGCTCTTGTGGAGGATTTGTGGGTGGTTTGAGGGGACTGCACTGAGCTCAGGGTTTTACTGGGAGCTCCAGCTCCACAGAGGAGCAGGAGCCCTTCCACCAGCAGAGCCTGGTCCTTGGTGCCACCAGCTGAGAATTTTTGTCATTCCCAATATGAATAAATGGGTTCAGCTCCTCTTCTTGCAACCTCATCAAACTGACTGTGGCAAAAACAAACGAAAAAATCCCTGAGTGTCACCACACACCAACCCCCTGAGGGGAATTCCTGAGGCACTGAGGGACCCCAGGGGAGCCTGGAGCATTTCAGATTTTCCTGTAACTTCAGAGAAAAGAGCCAGGATCAATGGAAGGAGGCCACAAAGATGAGGAAAAACTGAGAGCTGGGAATGTTCAGCTGGAGAAGGGAACATCCCTGTACTGAAGGGGCCTGCAGGAAAGGTGGGCACAGCTCTGAGCAGTGCCCTCAGGACAAGGCAGGAAGGTTTTACCTGCAGGAGGGGTGGTTTAGATCACATACAAGGAGGTTTTTACACTGAGGGTGGAGAGGTCCTGGAATAGAACTCCCAGGGAAGCTGTGGCTGCCCCTGGATCCCTGAGGGTGTCCAAGGCCACCCTGGATCACTCTGGGATAGTGGAAGGGTGGGTTAGGTGGCCTTTGGAAGGTCTCCTCTAACTCCAACTCTGCTGTGACCCTGCACTGGACCAGTGGGAGCACAACATTTCCTCAGTAGCTGGAAATCCAACTTCAAACATCCCAGAACCATGGAATGGTCTGGCTGGGGAGGGACCTTAAAGCTCATCCAGTGCCACCCCCTTGGCACGGGCAGGGCCACCTTCCACCAGAACAGCTCATCTGGGAATGCTGAGCTTCACATCCAGGGAATTAAGAACACTAAAACTTCAGTTCATGACACTAAAACTTCAGTTAATGACACTAAACCTTCATTCCCTCTCAGAGCTGGGCTAGCAGCCTGCTGGGATTGAGATGGAAGTTTTTCCTAGAGATACAAATTCCCAGAGCCTCAGAGATGGATGGGAAGGAGACTGAGGAATGAGGGAGCCTGGAATGCAGGTTTTTTATAAAGTGAGAGCAAATGAAAGGGAAACTTAGAGTGCTGCAGTCCATGGGAAACTGATTTTAATGATAATTTGGGGAATGTGAGCTTCTCCAAAGGGTCACTTATAAAATCCAACACCCCAAAAGTGGTATCAGCACACACAGAGCATGAAACAACTGAGATGGGAGAAACCTTCCCTGTTAGCACAGAGCTCAGAGCAATGAACCCCACACATCAGCAGCCATCCAAGATTAAATCATTAAACTCTGGGGGCAGGAAAGCCACAAAGGCCACGCTGCAGAGCTCTTTGGAGAGGCAGATTGATTTGTTCACAGCCAGAGCTGCTTTTCCCCAGGAATCCCTTTAGAGCCACCCTGCTCCTTTTATGCCTCAGCAAGCACAAACCAGGCTGCAGATGAGTAAATATTCCTTCACCAGAGTTTTGAGGTTTCTCTGGAACAAAAGAAAAATCTGCTGTTGTAGGGAGAAACTCCTGGAAGAGGAAAAAGGATCCTACATCATCCACCCTCCTTCCCACATCCTCCCTGGCAGAGGTTTGGATCTCCAGCCTCAAAAACTGAAGGATTAGGAAATAAATTATTTAAGGGCTCGGATCATTCACTCCATTGCATATCTCTACGAGCTGCTAAAGAAAAACACTCAGATCTGAGAGTCATTGCTGATAAAAGAATGAAACAGCTGTAGTGAGCAGGAGGAAAATGCATTCAACAGCCATCAGCAGAATCTGCTTTGATTTTCCTGAGGAGTTACCTGAGCTCTGTTTGTAACATTTATGCAAACAAACGAGCTGTGCAGGCACCGTGTGTGAGTAGGATGCTGCTGCACAGACAAACACTGTCACACACATAACCCAAATAACTCAGCTCAGGATTACAGAAAGCCTTGACAGCAGCTGCAGAGAAATTTCAGTAGCTCTAGAAAGCTTCTATGTCCTGAAAACAAAAATATCAACATGTGCATGGGAGTCACTTTTTGTGGGTCTGCAAGGGCTGAAGTCTGTGCTACAAAAAGCCATTTTCAAAGGATTCAGTTCCTGATCACCTCCTGTACACCTGGAAACCCTTCCAAGGCTCCACCTGAAGTTCTGGGTGCCTTTCCCAGTGTTTGCAGAGACTTCCAAAGGCTCAGAGAGCCAGGGAGTGCAGACCAAAACAATTAAGGAGCAGAGGTGGGGTATCCATGGAAAGATTGGAAGGCAGGAGATTTAAGGCATTAAAAATTTTCTAAGGATTCCAGAGAACAGGAAGGAACAAGCAGAGTTTATTCATAACCCAGGTGCTCTGCAGGGACAAAAAGGGATGTTTATAGAATATTTTTGATGGACTATTAAAGCTGTTCTCAAGGACAACCCAAACTCAGTAACTCAGGGCTGGGCTGGGCTCCCACCTGGGGCTTGACCCACTCAGGATCCCTTCCCAGGGAAATCACTCAGAGCAGATTTTTAAGCAGCAAAAGGCAGAACTTTGCTAACCCCTCTGTTTATATCCCAGCATTTCCCTCCAGGTTTTCCACTGGAATCTGGGAAATGAGAAGAGGAGGCTGAACAGCCCTCGAGGACTCTGATAAACAATACAGAGCATAAAGAGGAAATAAACACATGAAACACACACCCACTTCAGCAGGGAGGGCTCTTGTCCCAAAATGGGTGAAGAAAATGCAACAGGGGCATTTAATCCTCTCAGCTTTGGCACAAAAACACAGAGTGGGTTCATGGATAGGGATATTCCTCCAAGATTTCCACAGAGGTGTGAATGCAGAGAAATCAGGAGATGGGAGGCTGAGGAGAGTCTGATCACAGAGGGGCTGCAGAGGGGCCCAGAGCAGCACCAGCTTTGGGGGCCACAGGGAGGATGATTCCATTGTCTAACCCAAAGTGAGGATGATTCCATTGTCTAACCCAAAGTGAGGATGATTCCATTGTCTAGCCCAAAGATTCCCAGCACAATTCTGTTTTATTTGGATGTGTACTGAACAGATCCAGGCTTTGGACAACAGTGACTTCATCATCTTGAAAAATTACAACAAATTTCAAAGTATTTTCTTGTAATTCTCATTCTGGTTTTAATCTGTTGTTTTTTCTCTCTATCCCATATAGACTTCATGATTAATTTATTATCATTTCTCATCTCATTGGCACCCTCAGTCCTGCTGATTAATTTCCATTACAGCCTCATTATTTCCCTTCTATAAATACTGCATTTCATTTTACTGCTTTCTACAGTTAACTTTGCTTTTTGTCCTCCACCTGGGGCTCTCACTTTCAATTTACCATGAGACAGTGGGCAAAGGCTGAGCTGAAATGCAGTAATTACACCTCCCTGCCCTGGCAAACGGAATCATTTATTTTCCTTATGGATAGAGGCAGCTGGGAGCTGCTCTGCAATCCCACAGCAATCCCACAAAAAACAACACTCCTGCCTTGCCAGATTAATAATGGGAACTGCTGGCTGCTGGAATTTGAGAAGCCTATGGAGATGGATTACAATACACTGCAACATTTGCATTGAGGAAGGAGGAAGGGTTGACTCACACCCCAGGCAGGCAGATCTGCCTCCACCTGCAGGAATATTAGAGCAGCACCAAATCCATCACTGCCAGAGCAGCTCGGATCCAAAACCATTGGAATTCTGGAGGTGACTGCCCACAGGAGCCTCTCCCAGTCCTTCACCCACTTAATTCAGGCTTTCCATTTCCTTCAGCCTTTGCCACAAATCCCTGGGATCCTCTGAAGGTTTGGGAAAGCTTCTGAGTGCTTCTCCTAGGAGTGTCAGCATGTCCTGAAACAGAAAGGAAAGTGGAATTATTCAGGATTTATTCCTGACACTTCTCATGGCCTGTATCACACCCCCAGTCCCTCAAACCCAGCCAGGTGGGCAGCACTCATCCACACGATTTGGAGGGTTTGAAAGGATTAAAAACTCTGTTTAAAACAGTTTAAAAACTCTGTCCAACAGCAGGGTTCTTCCCTAAGGAGGGACAGGGAAAAGCAGCTGGCCTTGCAGGGAAGCAGGGGGGAAAAGAAGTGAAGCCTCACCTGAGACTGAAGCTCTTCAATCTCAGGTATGGAATGAGGAAGAGACAAAACCCTGGAGACTGGAATTATCAGGGAAGAAAGGAATGTGTGGTGCAGCACCAACTCCCACCCTGCTCATCATGGGAAGACACCTGGGAGCTGCAGGAAGGCTCCTGTCTTCAGTCTGCCCTCCCAAGGAGGCAGGGAGGTGAAATAAATCCTCCTTTTTAACCCCTCAGGAGTTCCAAGCTAGCTCAGGCCTTCTCAGGCTTTGGAGGAATATTTCATAGACAGGAAAAAGGACCCAAAAGAGGGTTTTTTTGACCCTCAGCTGCAGATCAAGATGTTTATTCCAGGTGGTCTCCAGAAGGAAAGAGGGCACAGAGGAACAGGGGCTTTTCTCAGCTCCTGCCAGGGAGGGGCAATTGGGACACAGCCAATGGGGTCAGAAAGGGAAGAAAGGGTTAAAATACATGGTACAGGCTCCAGGGGTCTCTGAGGGGGGAGAAACCACAGGGGAATGGAACAGAGAGGAGTCCTTCCTTCCCTTCAGGAAGATCCTCCTGGAGAACAGGAGACCCAAGGAATTCTGCACATTTATTGCTCACCCAGCTGCTCCAGGGGCATTTCCTACCTACAAAGCCTCAATCTTTGGGGCACTGGCAGAGACAGGAATTCCAAGAAGAAATCTCAGAGCATCCCAAGGCCTCAGCCTCCCTCACACATTGCAGGGTCCTATTCCAAGATTCCCAAGGCAAAGGATGAGCCAGGAAGCCCAGAGTGGGCAGTCAGCTCCTATCTCATTTAATTTGCCATTTCAGCTTGGACAGCCCAGCAGAAAACAAACTGGGGAGACACAACCAAAAGGGACACAAGAGCAATTCCAGGACATCCTGGGAATGTCCTTCAGCTCCCACAAATCAGCTCCAATGGCTTGAGGAGAACCTTGGTCCCAAGCTTTTATCAATGATATGGACCCAAATTCTATTTTGGTTTGCCCTGATCTCACTGCCAGATATCAGGGGGAATGTGAATTACAGATTCTTTCATTACAGCACCTGTAAAATGAAGCAGGAATGTTTTTCAACAATATTTGCTTACTCTGGAGTAGAACTGTTCTTCCAGTTTCTCCTGGATTAAAGCACTTTCCAGCTGAGTCTTTTTCTGCCTGAGAAAGGCAACCTTGGCCAGCTCTGCTCTCTTCTGCAGGCAGTCAGGACATGTTGAAGCCTCGTGGATTTCAGCCTCTGTCACCTGGAACAGGAAAATTTGATGTTATGGGCAATGTCTGGCCTGGCAACTTTGAGAACAATGAATAAAAATACACAGAGGCACTGTCTAAAGACAAAAATTGGCTTTTAAGCAGTGGTAAAATAATTCAGAGTCTAAATTCCATCATCTGTAACTGTTCCTATGCTGACTGTGTGAACACCAACCAGAGGAGTTCTGATTATAAATTATATTTATACATTTTATAAATAAACTAAGAGGTAAATAAACTCTGGAGCAATTAGCTCAGACAGGCAGCTCTGAGCCAGACCCCAACCCAAACCCTGCAGTTCTGTCTGTAAAATAACCAGTTCTGCTCAGTGATTCCTCAGTTTATCCACCATGAAATCTTAAGCCTATTTACAGCATTACACAAATCCCAGGGTTGGTGCTTTTATGAAATATCAATGGTTTTATCTGATTTAATTGACTCAGAGTCCATCTGCCTCCACAAACACATTAAATTGCTACAAAAGCAGGGGAATCAACCCCAGAAATCCCATCCCAGGCCTCTGTCCCCTCTTCCCTGACCTCTCTGGATAAAAATGTTGTGTGGAGCTACAGACAGAACCAAGCAGAAGAGCAGATAAAGTTACTTTTCTCAGGGAATGTATTCTCACAATGTAAGATAAATAAAGAGGAAATAAAAATTCCACAAAATTTGCAAGGTGGATTAGCATTAAAAGAAATTAAAAAAGCAGATGGCTGAAATGTCAAAATCATTTTAAAAGACAGGAAGCCTGAAATAATTATCACACCAGAACTGACTTTAAAGTGTTATTTTTAGGTGCAGGGCTGAGGGGTGGAGCTGGGGCATAAAACCCATCCTGTGGTGGGAAAAACCACTGGGCTGGAGACAAAAAAGGAGATTTGAATTGGGTAAAGGTGAGACAGAGGCTTCTTCACCAGGGACTGAAGACAGCCAGATTTTATTGGAACTGCTTTATCAATATTACCTAATGCCTAAAAAGCTGGGAGCACAGGGAGGTTTTGTCTTTGGAATTCTTCTAATCCTGGAGTCACAAAGAATTCACAACAAATAATATGCAGAATAACTTGATAAACAAATGGGGCAAACACAACCAGAAATAAAAGGCTTTTTACTTCAGCTGATCCAGAGCTTCTTGTAAAATAAATTATGATCCCAGCCTTGGGATCACACAAATCAGGATTTTATCACCAGTTCTACAGTGATGTCTGAGAAATGAGGAGGATAAATCTTGGGATATCAACCCAAAACCTCATCAGAGGCCTGGGCCTGCCATCAGTAAGGTCTGCCTGACTTGATCTGATATGTGAAAAATGCAGATTATGTGGCTCTACACAGATATTTACTGTGTGTATCATGCTGGGTTGAAAAGTTATGCTGTATTAACATTTGAATAATATAGTAAATGTAGTTTTGTAATTAACAATAAGCTTTAGTAATCAAAAATAAGAACTATGTGTGTGAGATATTCTTTTTTAGCTCAAGAAAAAGAGAAGATATCCAAGAAATTCTTCACACAGAAATAACAATTACAGAAACCCCAACATTTTCCAGAGGAAAGGGATTTATGGCTTCCTGATCAACAGAAACAACCTCTTCAAGCCTGACTTAGACTCGAAGGCACCTGGGGGATTGGTTTACAGAAAGTTTTTGACAAGTACCAGGCAAAATGTCTTGTTTTAAATAAAATATGCATAATCATGAGGTGACTCCTCTTAAGGGGTAAATTCTCTTTTAATATTGTCCTTCTGGCTGACTGACTTTTGTCTAGAAAGGGGGACCCAGCCTGGGCTGTAACTATTTGCTATTATTGTCTTATTAATTGTCCTAACTCTAAATTGTTTAACCTTTATTATTATATTTGTATTACCATTTTTTATAAAATTTTATTTTTATTTTTATTTTTTATTTTTATTTCTATTTTTATTTATTTTTATTT
>VXBR01007196.1:0-18842 GCA_013400215.1 Cisticola juncidis
AAAAAAAAAAAAGGCGAACTATCGAGATTGAAGATGACCTGGCAAAAACGCTTTGCCAAAATGTTGCATTCTGGTTCTCATTAAACCTTGACAGGTAATTGTCACCTGACATCCAAAATAAGTGGATCAGGACTTCTACTCAGGTTCCAGAAACGCTCAGGTCCACCCAAGAGAAGGCACATCCTGTATTTGGGGTGAGTGCACCTCACTGATGATGCAGCAAGAGGCCACAATCAAGGACTGCAGAGGGGAAACCCCAAAAAAACAGGGGGGAAAGAAGGGACAGGGCAGCAAAGTGACAGAGGAGAGCAGAGGAAGCAATATTCAAGAATAGTCTGCTTCAGGTTTGAGTCACACATCAAGTTAGCATTCCAAAACCACCGACAAATCCCTGAACAATACAGTTTTCCTCACTAGTCACACAGATGTTGAGATGTACAGGAGGCAGCTGAGATCACATAAAAAAGGCAGAAAACATGTCACAGTCATGAACCATGCTCCTGTGCATTGTACAGTGCTTGCCTTCCAGACCTGAACAGTCATTTCCTTCTAAAAGGGCACAACAAACTAAAAATGAGCTTTTCTTTCCTTTCAGCTCAGACACAAGTGAAATCTCATGGGTGAACACTGGAAATTCAGCTTGTGCAACTAAGAGTGATGACTGTAAATATGTCTGACTGCATGAATAGATTTTAAATACTTCCATTTGAAAACTTTTTCATTAGTCATCTCATTACTGCATTTTTGGCAGTAATTTAGCTGGTATTTTGACAAGGCTCCTCAAAATACTTGCACAAGGTGTAGTAAAGCTTGATAATTATTGTCATAACCCTCCCACATAACAGTAGGTTAAGGCATTTGTTTTAAACTCCACATTGCAGAGCACAGAGAGTTTTATTCAAACCATGCTACAGTTTGATATTCACAGTTTTCAACATCCAATTTAGACAGTTGATCAGTTATCCTGGGTACACACACACACTCACTTAGAATTTCACTTATTATACTACAATAATCTATACATCATCAATAAATCTCAGTGGAAATAAAGCAAAAAACTATTTTTTTTAAATTGAGAACACTAATTTCAACTTTATAGCAATACCAAGTCCAATGTGTAATTCTGAGTTCAACTCTGTATATTTATGCTTCTGTACTTTTAAATGTGGTAAGAGAGTGATTCACTTGGACTCAGCCAGCCAGAAGCCAGTGTCACTTTTTTACTTATTTAGAGATACAGTCTCTTCCTTCTTCTTCCATATTTCCCCATGTTTTGAGAACATAGGATAACTACACACAAAGTATTCTGCACTTATACTGAAAACCATAACTGACCCTAACAATCCATATTAAACATGTTAAACACTAGAGACAAAGACAGGAAAAAATTCCCTATTTATTTCATCACTATTCATGCATATTCTCCAGCCTTTGTATATGACACAAACTATTCCTCATGAATATTTGCCACTGGAATGTGCTGGGCTCCAGAAATCTACGCTAGGATGACATGAGAGAAGCATTTCAAAGCAAAATAAACTATAATTCTTGCATATATCAAGATAATATTCCGTGCTTGATTACACTAGTGGTTTTATACCTGCCATAAAAGAATCAAAACCAAATTAAAATAGCCTTACATGGATGGAAGGTCCATTTTTAGATATCTCAGTGCAAGACAACTCATACCAGCTTGACCCCTTTTCCCCAGAATTTTCAAACTTCTCCAGTCCAATCCCTTCCTCTGAAAACTGCAAGCTTTGGCATAATTGATAAGGTAGCTTATTTCTGGCACATGGACAAGCCCTCAGAGCAAAAGGATTTATCCTGTTCAGGTTAGAAATGACAGTAACCTTGAATTTGACTCATGTTATTTGCCTTCTTATCTATTCTCTTTCTCCTTTCCATCCTTTGAGACTCTTAATCTCTTTAGAAGGCAGGATTATTTTACTTATTTTCTAGACATGTTCAAAAAACCCTTGTTGTGTAGTTTTAATCTACTCACTAAATGTACAGTCAACAACATTTTTTTTTTTTTTTTGGTTTAATGTGATCCAAGGACTGCTGGAAAAAAAAAAGCCCTCAAATATATCATTCAGAGATATTGTTCTATTTGTAAGCAGCAACTAAGCACATCATACCAGGTGCAGAGCTTGCCAACAGAAGTCCTACACAAGCAGGTTTCTTTGTTTTTATTCTATCTTGTGTTTTCAGGACTGCTGACCCAAAATGCTGTGTACCAATGTTTTGTTCTAACACACATTACAAAAGTCAGTCAAATCGAAATTCTGATCAGTTTTGCTTTTTTGAAATTGTTATCATCTTTGTCAGTACATTGCATAGGAAATTACCTCAGATAACTGCAGTTGGGGTGGAAAAAGGAGCTGTGTAATCCAGTTGTACAGTTCAAATGAAGGGTTAGACCGCTTTTCCTCTGGGACAGAGCAGTTCACTCAAAAGTGGCAACAAAGATCAAAGTACCAGGGTGGAAATAGTTGGTTTGGGGTCTCTCCATTGAATGATTTGGTTGAGCTCCCTGTCCTCATAAAAAAAAAAGGGCTGGGCCAGAACTCCCCAAGACACATCTGGTTTTCTCCCACTCAAATTAAAGCTAGATGCCACTTCAAAGCTTCTCTCATGGCCTTTCTTTGCAGCCTTTATTTATGTGTTCCTCAGTGCTTTCTCATTTGCTCATTGTCAGTGTGGCCAACAAAGCAAAGGCTGAATACAACAAGTCAGACCAATCAAGTCCAACTTTTAAGAGGTCTCCACATCTTTAATTTAGAGACACTGTTCCTTTTGACAAATGAGCACTGAAGAATACGTTTCAGAAGAAAGCTATACCAAATATCTTCTTCCTAACATTTATTCTGTGTCTTAAGATTTACAGATTGGCAATCTTATCTCTATTATGGATACACACAACCCCTATATATCACAAATATACTCAGAGATATTTCTTATGAAAAGCAGTTTTATGCATTTGTCATGACCAAATACTTTAAAAGATGACAAATCAAGTAAGAAGACCAAGATTGTCAGACCAATCAAGTCATTCTTTCTGCATTAATGAATTTTTGCACTGATATTTAAAGGTAAGGTTGAACTGCAAACAAACATAACACAAGTTTGGGCCAGTTTTGTTTGTCTTCTGTGAATCCCTTCATTCCTCACCTGGGCAGGGGTTTTTGGGGCTAAATCAAATCAGCCATTCCTACCTTGTGTGCTTGCTCATTTCTATGAGCTATTTCTATTTCTATTCATTCTAGAAATGTCTCATTTCCAATAGCAATAAATGCAGTTGCCTAAAGAAGAGTTGTCCAAACTTGGAAAAAATCTAAGTAAATTCAGTCCCTACACAACTGCAAGCAAGGATGTGGTCTGTGGCTGTACCATCACTTCTATTTTACTAAATCTGTAATGCCACATTTCTCAGTAAACAGCAAATGCAAGCACTTTTCTGCCAGTGCTATCTTACCCTAGAATTACGAGCCTTTTTTCAATTAAGGTTTTTTAAACAACAAGTTGGGAAATGGGGCTGCAGGGCTCCATAGGAAACATCTGAGTATGGTAATTTAACATCAGGGAACTCTAGAAAAAGGGAGGGGGTAAAGAGACAGCCAGACCCAAAGTGCTGACAGACCTGTAACAAATCCCATACACCCCTAAGAACAAAGTGTTTCTGACCCGTGGTGTGTGCACACGCTTGGGAAGGTGCAGAAAAAATTCTACTCCTTTTCTTGGCAGACAATGTAACACCTGAAGTGTGGTTACTGCTGCCATCACTCCTCTGGGCTGCTCTGAGTTTGTTTTTTTCAGGCAGCCTGCCAGTTCTGTACTTTCCTTTTAAGTCCTCCTCAGTTACAGTCAGAGCAGCTTTGGTATCTCTGCTGCTGTAGTGAAAAGCATCTGGATATTTCTATACAACTGACTGTACTCCAGCTTTTCATTTATTTTTATTTTCCAAAAGATTAAGCATTGCTGCCCCAAAATTATAAACCTTCCTCTCAATGGGACCATTCTAAACCCACATTCATACTCCAGTGAAAATATTAATGTGAAAAAAGCTTTTTCTCACTTGAGTAGATATGATTAACATGCCCTCATGACATATTTCCAAGGTAAAACTAAGTTTAGGTAAGCAAGAACAAACATTAAAAAAAAAAACCTCTTTCACAATGCTAGGATGAAATACTTGCTAAAATGGCATGCACTCTATTACAGATTGAGAAGGTTTTAATAAAGGACTCCTAATCACTCTCTTGTCAGAAAAAGTTACTGTTTCCAGGGCTCCCAGAACTTTGTGGGAAGTGTCTTTCATTCTGTAGGTAACATATCTGGGAATTTGTAAAATACTGGGACTCAGTAAGGGCCACAAAGCCATTGTGATAATTTGTGAGATGTACCTGCCACGTTTCATCAATTTATGTAACATTTCATTACATTTTAAGCCCTGGGCATAGGGTCTAATACTGTGCCTTTATAGTAGTGCTGCAGATGAAGAAAATTTTAAGTTCTGTAATTATTACTCTGTTCTAAAAATGACTAACATACTGTTTGCTATCTGAGGTGAGTTTAGGAGAATAGTGGGGTGGGTGAAGAGTGAACCAAAACCAAAACCAACCAACAACCACCCAAAGAAACAAATGAAAAGAAATTCCCCCAAAACAACAACAACAAAAAACCAAAACCAAAAACAAAACAAACAAAAAAAATCACACCAAAAAAACCCCCAAAACACCCCCCAATGTTCCAACACAAAGTAAAACCAATCTTTGCTGCTGGAGTTAGACCACTCAGATTAACACACTAATAAATTGGGGTATTTCATTAACATGCATTAATCAGAAACCACTAACTGGTATTTTCTTACACATATAATATTAGAGATTTTCAGAACAAGAAATAAACCTGACTCGAATTTACAAGGGACAATTGAATATTGATTGCATGAGCAAAACTGTACAATATTACCACAAGAAATTCATCACACCAAGCAAATTAGAGCAAATTCAGTTGTCTTAGTCACCCCCTGTACAACTCCAAGCATCAAATTCAGTAAAAACTTTTCACAAATGCTTTTATAGCTACATACCAACTTTTACTTGGTTTTCAAGTTTTCAAAGTGAGTTTTCAAAGCTCACTAGACAGAAAATTATCTCCACCACACACCACTAAGCTCAGTTATGCAAGCCTTGGCCTTCCTGATTTATTAGAAGCCTAAGTGAGATGTGCTCTTGAGCAAGCGTTAGAAATTGAATTTGGAATTCAAAAGGCAGTTCTGACTTATGCTTCCATTTCACTGTATGAAAATTAGAGATATTTTATAAGAGAAAGCAAATTTAGCAGTAATTCCTCAGCGATTTTAACATGTTTTTCAGTAATTATACTCTGAAAAGAAATGCTAAAGATACTTATAAGAAAAGTGAATGCAGTGAATTTAAGTGAAATTTAAGCAATTTAATATCTATTGATGTTGTGCATTTGTTCAGCAAATTCCTACAGAACTGCAAAAAAATAAAGCTCCTGAATTTATCGAGTTACAAATCCAAAAGACACATAAATATATAAAAATGTGTATAATTTCAGTGAATTACTACCTCAAATTCAACAGCAGAATTTCAGCAGACATTTGGTAAAACCAGTGTTGCTTTGCAAATCTCTCTAAGCACACTGGGATCAAAAAAACCAATATTCATTAACAGAAGTAGTTAAATTTATCTTAAGTCTTATTTATCTTAATTCTTCTACCTTTGGTGACATTTTTATCTCTCTCTTATATCTTGTAGTATTTATAATTTCTCAGGTTTATTTGCTTTTTGGGGTTATTTCTGTATGAGTGGTGGGTTGCTTTGTTTTTTCTTGCGCTTGGTGTTTTCTTAAGATTGTGTAAATCACACCAACCCTTTAATCATCTTAGCCAAGATGATTATATCTTTATATTATGATTATCTTCTTATACAGAAGAGTAACAACATTACACTGTCTCTAGACATTTACACACCTTCCATTTCTTGATAAATTCAGATACCTGGGGATTGGTACAGTCTCCACACAATCACACCTCTGGTAAAAAACTATTTTTATTAAATAAAAACACTTTTCTCCTAGTAACTCAGCAGAAATTTTAAAAGCAAACTGTGTTTATCAAGCACTTGAATCAGAATATCTCAGGTCATAACTAGACCCTTCCTAAGTCTGCTGAGAGAGAAAAATGGTCTGGCAAACTTCTAAGTCATTGTCATCTGGGAAATGATTAGAAATCTTTGTTTTTGCAATCTGACAGAAGAGAGGAGCTGAAATGTTGGTGCACTCACTTGTCTATCAGCTGTAATTGTGGCACCTATTCAGACACATCCTGTATTTCAAGCTGTCTCTCCCAACAGATCCTATTTTGTAAGAAATAAGCACCAAGACTGAAATTCATAAAAAATAATTACTTTATAAATGAACAGCCATCACTGAGGCTTTAATCACTGGCCTTCTTAAAGCCATTGTGAGGATTTAATTGAATAATCTTGGTGGTCCACTGATAGAGCATATGCAAATATGTGCAGCAGACCCAAGAGGATAATTAATTGTAGCTTACACCATGTGTGGGCCTGCATTCATCTCAGACAAAAGAGAACAAACTCTATTAAAAATATTCATTGCCTGTGACGTGAAGTTCAAGCTCAGGGACACACAGGGTACAAAGTGTGGCACAGAACTGAACACTGAACGTGGCTCTTGTCATCTCCAAGGTCCAAGGGTGCAGCCCAGCCTTGCTTAGCTCTCCTTTCTTTCAGTTCATTTGGGTGCAGCTTCAGGAGCTGATCATCTCAGAAAAATAATAATATTATTGCCTTAGAAGAATAGCAGCAAGTTGGCCTACAAGTCTCCAAAAAGATTAAAACATCAACAAGTTAAATTGGTTTGGGATTTGACATCACATGTAGATCAGAAATTATTACAGGATTTTCTCTGAAATCTCACATCCTTTAAAATAGACCCTACACTGTTTTCTTGAAACATCCACACCTAATGTTCATTTGCTCCCAAACCAGACACAATGTATTTTAATTTAGAGCTGTGCATGCCAATCAGGCTTGTGGGGAAACTCTGAGAATTGATCTAACTGCAGAGAGGCCACATATCCCCTCTTCTCTTTTATTTTAAATTCATCATTGCCTATTATTCATCTTGTTAACTCCAAGTATTTATAAAAAGTAGGCAGGCCTCAATGCTTCAGCAAATCCTGCTTTTTAGGAAAAGCGTCCTTACACCATCCACAGAAAGATACCAAAGAGAATCAGATTTTGATGTGGTGCTCTCACAAAATCATCTTAAAACATCAACACAAGTCCTCATCAGGCAGAGAATGTGAGCCCAGAGGGACCCACCTGATTTACAGTGATGGCTCAATGCTGCTGGGGTGAGTTTAGCTCTGACTGTCAAGAGTTAAATGAGTGCCTGCATTAATTGCTGGTACCAATACCTGTCAGCAATTAGCAAAACCAGCCCTTTGCAGCCCTGTATTCCATGCTGCTTAATGCTATTAATCTATAGGATCAACGCTTTGCCCTCCTTTGATGAGTATGATCAAAGAGCAGTGGAAACCCAGAGTTTAATGCAACAAGAAAAAGGGCTGGGAAATGTGACACAGGCACAGGCAGAGCTGAATTACACCTGGAACTGGAGGCTGGTGCCTCCCCCTGTTACCAAAAATGGAACACTGGGAGCATTTCTCCAGTAGAATCCCATGCTGCATCCAAAGCAGTGCAGGCAGCAGGGCGAGGGAGGTGATTCTGCCCCTCTGCTCTGCTCTGCCACCAAGGGAGGTGATTCTGCCCCTCTGCTCTGCTCTGCTCTGCCACCAAGGGAGGTGATTCTGCCCCTCTGCTCTGCTCTGCNTTGTTCACCCTGGAAAAGAGAAGATGTTGGGTGACCCAACTGAAGCCCTCCAGTACTTGAAGGGAACTTAGAGGTGAAATGGAGACAGAACATTTCCAAGGGCCTGGAATGACAGGACAGGGGGAAACAGCCTCAAACTGACAGAGAGTGGATTTAGATTGGATATTAAGAAATTCTTCCTTGGGAGGGTGATGAGGCTCTGGCACAGCTGCCCAGAGAAGTTGTGGCTGCCCCATCCCTGGAGATGTCCAAGACCAGTTTTGATGGAGCTCTGAGCAACCTGGGATAGTGGGAGGTGTCTCTGCCCAGGGCATGGGGCAGGAATTAGAGGATCTTTAAGGACCTTCCAACCCAAACCATTCTGTGGTTTTATGGTTCTACAGTCTGGATGCACTGGTCTTAAAGAAATGTCCAAGGTTAGGCAAGAGTGAGATTCACACCAACAAATGCAAAAAAACCCAAATAACAAATGTTTTCAAATACAGTTTGCTTTCTCTTGATCTGTTATTATATGCATTATCAGAACTGGCAGGATCCTCCTTCTGTTAGTTCAGAAAACACAGAAAAAAGTTAGTTACATTATAATAGTGTTAATCAGATGGTGCTAATACTTAAGATTCCTAGCTGTACAGAATTCTTTCACATCACTCAAACATCTTCCCCAAAAATTATCTCAAAAATGCCAACTTAGTTAAAAAACAAACATACTAAAGAAAAGCAGCTAAAAGGATGCTCCAGTATACAAAATACCCACAATAAAGGTTATTTTGATAAATTAATTGATTTTTAGAACCAGGCTACTGAACAAATATCAAAAAAACCAAGTCAACCTGAATAGACTAAAAGATTAAATCCTATTTCCTTAAGTAATGTTTTATTTCTTCCAATCTCAATGGCAAGTTTCTTATAAAATAAATAAAAACCACAATTCAGACAGTTGGTTGAAGAGGCAGCAACACCAATACCCACTATCAGGTAAGGAAGCAGAGCAGATGAAGAGTAACACTTTCTCTCTAATTAAAGTCATTTGGCCTTTCTAAATGAAGAAAAAGAATCTGTATAATGGGTAAACACAAATTAATTAAGTGTTATTGTTAATACACTACACTAAAAAAAGCCCCAGATTTGCTTTTTAGAATGTGCTTCATGTGTACAGTCAGGTGTTTTAAAAGGTGATTTTTAAAGGAAAATAAGGACCAGGATTTAGGTGGCAGGATGTATCATAATTCAATTTACCAGATGAAATTTTAGAACCCCATCTGATCAAGAGTTTACGTCTGCCACCCACTGCTTATATGCAGACTGTCAATCACTTTGATGCCTGCTGGTCTCATATAATCAAACCCTTGGCTCTAGAAGTTCAGAAATTTCCATTTGACAAAAGTATTTCTTGGCTGCCTCCCCTTGTATTTTCACATCTCTGATTTCAACACCTACACAGATTGATCTGCGTTATCCTTTTACTTCATAAGTGCAGAGGAACAACTACAATTTATTTACAAAGTGAACTGTCAGCACATTTGACAGCTCTGCAGGAATAATACCCAGCAAAAAAAAATATAATTCAGTAGTCCCCTAGTTTTACATCCTGACTCTCACAACTGTATCCTTATCTCATAAAACAATGGAAATAACAATTAATATTTATTAAAGACTTTTGCTGACCCAGCAACACATGCTGCTTCAGCAAATGGCACACCAGGTTGTTCCTTCCAAGGTTAAACTGCAGCAGCAGAAAAAAATACAGGACAACACCTCTTGAACAGACATGATGCCTGTAATGACCTTGCCAGCTTTTTCTTCCACTAAATTCCCAGAATCTGGGATCTGTTCTTCTTTGTCAGGTGGTTTTTTCAAGCTCAGGGTACAGTAAAGTGACACAGAACTGGCTTTTCTGGCAACAGCTGTTATTGTGTAATAACATCTTCAGCCTCAAGCAGGCAAAAGTGATGTTTTTAGAGTGAGAGCAGTTCATCTGTACCTGACATTTCTAAGAGTGTAACTGCATGGTAATGAAAAATATCCTGGTGAAGACTCAGCTCATTGAGAAACACCTTATGAGAAGTGAAAATCAGTTTGTTTATTTATTTGTGTCAGAGAAAGGGGTCAGGGACAGAAGAACATTGGGATGGCAAACATCACACTCAGCATCAGTCATTTCATGTGATTTTAAAATAGCCAAGAAAACCCCAGAGAAAACCACCCTCTGTATTGGGTGAGAACATTAATTTTATCAACTTCTTTAGGAACTTGTTTAAGTTTTTCTTATGCTGAATCAAAATTTGGAAACACTTTTAAAGGACTAGTAAAATCGTATCCAAAGAAATCAAATTAACTGCTGTTTACCATATGGAGCATTACTCAGTTCTCCTCTTACCAGTAGAAAACATGAACATAAGGAAGAGATTTGCAAGGCAGGGAATATTCATATGAAACCCAGAAGTGAAAACTCCTTCTCTCTCATTTTTTTTCCCTTTCTGGATTACACATTGTATCAGGAAAGCAGATTTTAGGCTACATTTCAAGACTGTAAAGCAGAAGATTTGTAAAGAAATCTGTTTTTACAGTATCTCTCACCTTAAAGACTCTTTGCAGAATCAGCAACTTTAGAGATGTTCCAGGTCTATAAAATAACTATGGAGAATTTTTACACATCTCCAGCTACTCAACACAGTTCTACTTGTTTTGTACCTTCTGATATTCAATTGTTTCTGAATGGTTTTCTTCTGGTGTGCCAAATCTCCTTATATTCTTTATGGGGATCCAACCTCTATATGGGTGAATTCCCTTTCCTAACTCCAAAGCATGGAAATTTTGGGGATGTATTTATGGCCAGCAGGTTTGGAGTAGCAAATACTCCAAATAATACTTAAGAATTGGCACAATGAGGGAAAAAAACAGCACCCCTGGTCATTCCTGGCTGAAAATACCAGTATTTCTTTGTTTCTTTGCTTTAAACCTGGATTCCTGGTGCCCACTGAAGCTCCAGGCACCATGCAGCTCATGGAACAGGAATCACAGACTGTTTAATTCCTTATCAGCCTTTTTTGTGCATCCTGCTCTGATGAAGTGAAATCTCAGAAGTGAAATCTCTAGAACAGGCTATTGGCTAGAGTTATATGGATAACAAAATTACTTTTTAATGGTGGACATCACAATAAAAGAGTCACTTGAACACTGAGCCTTTGAAGGTATTTTTGAATATTATTCTCGTCCTACGCCATTTGGATCTCATAAAGCAGTGAATTTTATCAGCAGAAGGGTGGGAGGAAAAAAAAAAAACCAAACCAAAAAAAACCACCAGGCAGTTCACCAGCGATTTCCCATTCCACATGAAGAATGGGGACTAAAGGAGGTTTTGCATGTTGAAACCAAACTGTCACTTGAACAACTCCTCCATGGAGTAGGAATTTAGGGAGTTTGACCCTCCTGCTGCCTTGGGCTGGGAGGTTTCCCTGTGCCTGCTAACACTCAGCATCCTGATCCATGCCTGCCTCAGGCAGGGACCCTAAAATGCCTGGCATTGCCCCATAAGTAAAGTTTTTAAGGATTTAATGCCAAGCTAAAAGCTTGATTTCATAGTATGTAAGTCATAAAAGCAAACGTGGTCTTCACAAAATAAGCGTTTTCAGTGTTTTGCAAAAAAGAACATTCTTGAAAGTGAAAACAGATCAATGCATGAGGCAAATAAAATTTCAGTTCAAGCAAATTCATCAGCTTCCCCAAAAGCAAGTATGAGCAAGCAATAGTGCTCTGCCATGAATGTTGTTCATATTTTTCCTCATTAGGCAGAAGGTATTTTGAGGTAAAGAATTTGTTCTGTGATCATGGATTTGAACTTCTTCAGTGCCCAGGTGAAATCAGGAATTTGTCCCTTCATCTCTCCACCTCCCAGAACAAACACCACATGTTAAGCTTTGGAAGTTTTTGTCTGCATGACAGCTTCCATTTGTTCACTGCAAAAAATTTATGTCTAGATAAGGGAAACTGCAGATCACACTGAATGTTCACACCTGGTGTTCCAGTAGGGATTGTATTATTTAGATAAAATAGGAGTTTCAATAACAGAAGAACCACATATAACCCCCTTTCAGCAGTAAAATAAGCAGATTGATACATCTGGCTCAGTTTAGAAGCAAAGCTAGAAGTTTCAATCATGCAGCTCAGTGATACACAGCTTTAAATACACCAATATATTCCTCTTCCAGCTTATATTAGCCACACATTGAAATGAAGATATCCTTCACGGTTTTAAAAATTTGAACTGTATCCTTGTCTCCTTTAAAAAACAAACAAAACTCTGAATCCTGCAAGAAAATGGGAAACTTATGAGCTAGAATGTGACTCCTATGGGTTGGAAAAAATAACTGGAAAATTCCAGTTATCACCACACTAACTATGGCTCCATTCAGTTAACCAACAAACCCAGAAAGTTTCATATTAGCAACCATGATCCAGCTAACACATGCAGTAAGCATTTCTAGACCTATACTTAAGAAAGGTCCTTAATTCCATTCCTTTTTCTTTTCTGGAAAGAATTTAAGCACATTATTATGTGCTTAACTGATTAAGTTGAAAGTATAGCTGCATATACCCCATATATGGGCTTTTTTGCTAAAGAAAAGCAGCAAATTAGAAGTTTATGACCAATCCTAAATTCTTGTCAACAGAACAGCACAACAGCTATTTGTGCTGTTCAATCTATACAATTCCAAACCTAAAATGCTACCAGCACTTCATTTTTGTGCCTACACTCTGCAGTTATTTCCATCTAATAGTACATTCAATATATCAAAAAGCACTGTGCACTTTAAACATCTTTGAAGACAGTTTGATATAACTGCCTATAAAAACCTATTATGGCTAAGCCTAAATCACACTAAAAAAACCCAACAAAACAAACCAGTGGTAAAAATCACATTAAAATTTAACTTATAAAGCTTTAAGGAAAAAAAAAAAGGCATGAAGTGGGTAAGATAAACATCTCACTAAAGTGAAACATTAAAATTTATCTAAATTCAACATTAGAATTTATTTGGGAACTATAATGACAGAAAATAGTTCTTCTATTCACAACAACAGAATTTCAAAAGCATTTCCCACAGCTCATTGTTTTTAGCTCTGGGTTGGGAGCCAAACCACCTACATGAAGAGTCAGAGCTACAAAGGAACATCAATGCTAACAGTCATCTTCCACATCACGTAAATGATAAATATTACATCAATTCTGCATCTGCAATGTATCATCACCACACCACTGTACCACAGGAATTGCCAGTGGATGCATTAATGAAATTACCCTAAGCAAGCTGATGTATTACATCCACATAGCCACCCACAGCTCTGATTCAGACCATCCAAATTCAGGCTGGAATTATTTCCTGATGAAAATCAATACCCAACTTTTACCCAGATGAGCTGCACTGTTCCCCAGAATCTTCAAAAGGATGAATAAGACATTTTTGCATGTATTCATCCATCAATGCTTGTCATCCTTAAAGGAACACCCAGAGAAACCAAAACCAAAGTGACACAGCAAAACCCTGGGCTTCCCTTGCTAAATACCTCTCTGTAGATAACTGTGCTGTCATTTTCTAGCTATAAAAACCTTTTCAAAATTGGAGTCTAACAAGATTTCCAAATGTCACAGGACTGCAGCACTTTTACAATTAGACTTTTAACTTCCAGAGAGAAGAAATGAAGACATGTATTTTATATTTCTCCTATGATGAGAATTTATATTTCTCCTATGATGAGAAACCAGTTACCATGAAGTGAAACAAATTTTTCAGTTATTTAAATCCTAAGCTACAACCAGATACTGTTTTGTGGGTTAGCTGTTTTCTTTCCAAAATAATTTTGATGTTGACAGATTTTGCAGCTCAGTATGTGACATGTCTACACAAATAAACACCCAGCTTTGCAGGTGATGTACACACAGATATATACACTGATTGGAAATGTACCTGGTTTTTCATTTTGTGCCCTCCACAAACATCTAGAACCCCCAAAATTACATTTGAAACCTGGCAACCAGTAACACTGCCATATAGCTGTGTTAAAATCAAGTATCTTACAAGTGTCTATTTGGGAAGTACTTCCCATTCAGCATTGCAAGCTAATTAAAAAAGGCTCAAATTCCTGCTACATTCAATCTCCATGACATGATTTAGCAGACAAGCATGTCTAAAAGACAGTCTTGGAAGTTAGACACAGTTACAGTAAGTAATAAACACAACTTCCACCTACAATTAGATTTCTACTTAAAATCTTCACTTGAATGCTAAACATTTGTATTCTGCCTTGCATAGGTTGTGAGTTATTGAATGCTGGATTAAAAAATCTAAAAAAAAAAGCTGTTTTTTTCCCAGAGTGGGAGGAAATGCTTTATGTCTTAGGAAAAACAGTCATTAAAATGTGTAAGAATTACTCACCAATCTCCAGAGACATCAATTCTTCACCACAAACAAGAAAACACACGTCAGGATGTGAGGGACGACCCTTTTCTCTTGGAAGCTGCTTCCCAATGAGGACTGCACAACCCTGACCCAGTGCAAAAGCAACTAAAGCTGTCAGGATTGCTAGACTCTGAGAAAGCTGAGACCAGAGTGATGTCACTTATTCCTGAAATGTTACTGCAGCTCCAAACTATTGACTCTCTCCTAGCAATAAATCTCATCCTCCAGATGACAGAAAACAAAACATTTAACAAGAAGATTAAGTTTCAACAGGAGAGAATAGTATGGATTTTAATAGCATATCACAAGCTGAGACAAACTATTACAGTCAGAAAAAGTGAAAAAAAAAAAAACCACCAAAAAAACCCCCACAAAACCCAAAAAAATGCCCCAGATGTCATCTAAATATGCTCCTCTAATTATCTCTAACTTGCAAAGATTTTCTTTCTGGCAGCAATAGTCAGAAAATACTTCACGAGATGAAGGGGAAGAGCAAAGACTGGCACCACAGCACAGGGCATCTGTCTACAAAGCTCCAGCTAATTCAGCTCAGAAAAGTTCTTTGCCTGGCTGGGTGGACCTCAGCCAGGTCACCTTTCTCCCTTTTTTGACTTCTTTCTGCACCAAGGTTTGCCCCACAATGGGAGCTCAATCCTCAGGAAGTGTTTACCCAATTCCACAGGCAAACATTTTTTTTGGATGAAAAGAAAAAAAATGAGCAAAAAACCAATGTCTGTGTCCTAAAATCAGGAACTTTTAGTGCTGAAATACGTGATGCCAAACTACTAATACAGCATGTGAATAAACACTGTGAAGAACACCACAGAAAGGAAAGAAATGATCACAACAGGCACTGCAGGAAAATTCAATACAGGAAAGAAAAACCAGGGACTAATACTCTACTTCAAAAATATAAAGCAAGAAAGAGATGAAGAACATGAATAAATTTGGTACATCAAATTCACTTTTGCACGAGTAAAAAGCAGAGTGCAGTTGAAGGGATGGCTGGGGTCTTCTACAAAATCCCAAATTTTGGACTAGAGCACAGACATCTTTCATATTAAAATCCTAAACATCAAATGAATATCTTCAAATTAGCATCACACACATCTTTAAATATGCCAGCCCACAGATTTGCAGCAGTCCTGAGCCAACACCACCCTAATTTAGAGCTGGTTAGTAACCAACGAGGGCACTGTGTGGGCAAGCACCGCCTTCAGGCAGCTACACTGAGGGCACTGCAAGCTTTCTGCACAGAGGTTTTTGCAATTTATTAGTGAAAATAGGTGAGCTATAAAGAGACAAGTCTTGCAGAAGGAAAAGATGCAAACTCACAAGATAAATCGATAGTTTTTAGAAAATGATGTCGCACGTGCAATGAGAAGCTCTAAGGAATGTGTGAAGTAACCAACTGGAGGGAACAGGGAGATATTCAAAGTAAAGAAATGGCAACTCAAAACAACAGAAAATATTCTTCTGATAGAATAAGGACTGGGAAAATACCCCAATAGTGGCAGGCAGTCAGAAAAGGCTTAAAACAGGGATCGGAATCTTGAGTTATTCCTCAATTTTCAGTGTGAACAGCATCGAAACCAGAAGCTGGGGGGCAGAATGAACTACAAATAAATACACAGAGCAAGCTGCCATGGGGGCCAGGAAGAAACTGGTTAAAGAGAAGCAGCCAAGTGCAAAGCCAGGACCCAACCAGTGCCCAGGACACTCCTGCCAGGACACTCCTGCCAGGACCCAACCCATGGTCAGGACACTCCTGCCAGGACCCAAGCCTGCTCAGAGCCAGTGGGTGAGATCATCAAACCCTTCTGTGTCAGAAAGAAGCCGGCTCCAAAATCCACAAGTGCTAAACCCCCAAGGCAAAGTGACCTATTTTGAAACAAGTTCACCTGTCACACTTAGAATAGCAAAAAATCTGGAGTGCAAAACCTGTGAAATGCTGTTTTCCAAAAAAAATACAGAATGTGAGATTTCAGCCAAATATTAACAATGCAGAAATGAGTTGGAAAATATTAGAATTTTACCATCAGTCACGTGCTAAGTGGTCAATATTAGAGATTGTGCCTCCTTTTTTGCTTGGCACGTTTAATTTACAATACTGATCCACTGCTTGAAATGAAGTTAGCCATCTTCTCCTCCTCTTTTTGATAGCATATGATAAGTTTTATAGAAGTAATTAATCTCCTCTTAGCTCTGTGGCATTAAAGCCTCTCTTTATAAGAGCTGTGCTATTTCCAGAAGAATCTGAATTTCATTAATAGCCTCCAGCCCTGAGCTGAGTGTTAAGATCTGATGAAGCATTAGCACATGACATTGGAAGACAAAGACCAAAGCAGCAGGAAGAGCAAAGAGCCACCAGTTTTGAGACACAGGAGCTCACCAGAATGTAAGGGCTGATTTTGAAAGAAAATCTCAATATTTAATTACACCAATTCTCTAGTTTTGTCCAGTTTTCAATTTCATTTAAAAAATAGTTATTCAAACTGAAATTGCAATCACTGCTGAAGCACCATAATTTTCAACAAAGATCTTAACTTCCTAAAAATATAAGACAGTTAAAACTAATCTAACAGTCTAAATCAGAATAGGACAACAGGACACACTTTGTCACTGCTGAACTAGAGAGTTATGGACTCTTCCATTTAATGAAATTTGATATTTTCAAGAGGAAAAATTTAGGTTTTTTTCAGCCAAACCAATACAAAAACAAACCAACATAAATGAGCTGAAGGAGCAGGGGAAAATAAAATTGCTCTGTACAGATAACCACATGGCAATCTTACCTATATTTTCCACAGAATTTAGGGGTTTATATTCACATCTAAGTTACTAAGATCTTTACTAAGTTATTTTACTGAAGTCTTTAGACTTCTGATTTAGGGAACATGCTTCTGATTAGCTCAACAGGCTGCCTTATGGACAGTCAGTTTAAAAGTTGTAATATACAAAAACCTTAGGTGAAAAAATGTCACACAAGAATGAGGCTCATACAAAAACACCAGATGAACAAGAATATTGGTGGACATCAAGTTCAACCTCATGCTCAGAGGAAAATCCAATGCCAGACTGGATTGCAAAGGCCCTTCTCCAATAGAGTTTCAAATTCTTCAAGAAAGACATGGAAATCTTCAAGAAAGACATGGAAATCTTCAAGAAAGACATGGAAATCTTCAAGAAAGACATGGAAATCTTCAAGCAGACACATTCTCTGCTCCAGAGGCTTGGGTTTTTTACTATTATTATCTTAATCTGTCAGAATGTGCTTTATTGCAGGTTATGATCATTGCTCTTTTTACAGTTTTGAAGAGAGTCTGCCTCATTTATCATGTCCATGTAGTTAATGAAAGGCTGCAGTTAAGTCCCTGCTTTTGTGACCTCCTAAACACACAAATCCCCTTCAGCTTCTTCTGCCACATCCCATGTCCTGGCCCTGCAGCCCTGCTAGTGCTGGACTCGTGTTTGCCTCTCTCTCATACTGATGGGACCAAAACCAGACAGATTATTCCAGAAAGATATCCCAAACCAGCAGATGGATGGGAATAATCACCATTTTCCCCATGGCAGAGGGACAATTAACCTTCATCCCCATCACAGCACAACACCCTGCTCGCCTCCCACCAGGACCTGCAGGCATTTCCTGGGGAGCTGCTCCTCCACCTGCACACTCTGCTGAATCCATGGAAACTCCATGGAAAATTCCCTGTTCCACCCTACTCACACCTCCATCCTGCCCCTGTGGGTGGCTGCAGTGCCCTCTGGCACTCCCAGCCCTCCTCCCAAGGGTGCTGTTCCCCCGGAATTTGCTGATGCTGCTTTCAGCCTGACTTGCTGATCAGCATCAAAATCATTTCACCCCAGCAGCAACTCCAGGGGAGACTCCCTGCAAGCAGGCACTGATCTGAAATTTCAAACTATTGATTGCTTACAGTGCAATCAATTCTTCTCCATTCATCCAATCCATACCCCACACCCAGACACAGAGGTACCACAGCAAGATACATCAAAAGCCTGGCTGGATCTAAGTGTTTCCCACTGTTTTCCCCTCATTTGCAGGGGCAGTCACTGCAGGAGGTAGCTGGGTTGGTCAGGTAAGATTTTTCCTTGCTACATCCATGCTGGCTGTTTCCAATTCCCTTCCAGTCTTTCACAAGCCTAGAAACAGTTTAAATGAGAACTTGCTCTTTAATATTCTCATAGAAAGAGGTGAAGCTGACCCTGGATATTCTTTCTTGCCTTTTCTTTTTCTTTTTTTTGGAACACAGTAAAGTTTGTCGTTTTCCAGTTATCAGGGTTATCCATGTTGATAAAAATCACTCTCCTGGTGACATCTGTCAGCTCACTGAGAACCTTCAGCTGTTTATGTTCCTAGAATAAGAATCCGTGGCTGTTTCAAGCATCAGCCAAAAAATAATTTTAAAGTGAATGTCATATAAAAAAACCCCAAAAACAAACAAACAAAAAAAACAAACAACAAAAAAA